>CAUYUJ010014236.1:388608-392967 GCA_963575745.1 Prorocentrum cordatum | reverse complement strand
CCTCCGGTCGGCGAGGGAGCGGCTCAGCGCCGTGACGGTCGAGGCGGCCGAGGCCGGCGTGGCCGAGGCGGAGCTCCAGGCCGTAGAGCAGAGGCGCAAGAAGCTCCACAACGCCATCGAGGACCTGAAGGGCTCGATCCGGGTGTTCTGCCGCGTCCGCCCGCTGAGCGGGAAGGAGATCAGAGGAGGAAAAGGAACCGATATCGCCACGTAGCCCTTGCCTGGTTTTCGGCTTCTCGGGCCTCCTGGGAGGCCCCTCGTAACGAGGCTCGTTGCCACGGCTGGATTCGCCTCGAAATGCAGGCCAGAGCGCAATCCTGGGCAGGTCCGGAGAATTGTGGTATCGGCATCTTTCGGCTTTCCCAGGAGAGGGAGAAGGGCGACGAGCAGATCACGAATGCCATCAGCGTGATGGAGCTGGGAGTCGCGAAGCTGGACGGTGGCGAGGAGAGGTTCCACTTCGACGCCGTGTTCACTCCAGGCACCCAGGCCGAGGTCTTCGACGACTGCAAGGATCAGGAGGGGAAAAAACGCACAGACACAATTAATCGTCGATTCCCAGGAACATATAGGAAAATACGGGAAGTGGGGGGGAAGACAAAAACCCAAAAAGTATGGGGAAATATGGGAGTCCTTCTATTTCTGTGTATTTACTTTTGTGTCCCAGGGCCCCTTCAAAGGACCTCGTCCAGTCGGCAGTGGACGGCTACAACGTGACCATCTTTGCTTACGGGCAGACGGGCTCCGGAAAGACGTTCACCATGTACGGCGAGCCTGGGAATGAGGGTGCCTGTCTCCGCGTGATCGGGGAGCTCTTCCACATTGTGGGGCACGGGAAGGACCGCTTCGATTACACCATCGAGGCCTCCATGGTCGAGCTCTACCGCAACGACCTCCTCGACCTGCTGAGCAGCGGCAAGGCGGGCGCGAGCAGGAAAAAACTCAACATCAAGCACGACCCGAAGTCCAACACCGTTGCCATAGAGAATTTGACGGCCGAAGAATGCGCCACCCCCGAGGAACTGACCAAGGTGTTGGAGCGCGGGAATGAGCAGCGCAAGGTTGCCGCCACGGAGATGAACAGTGAGAGCTCCCGCTCGCACTTGATCTTCATGATCAAGGTCTTGAGCATCAACAAGGAGACACAGGAGAGGCTCCGAGGAAAGATCCTTCTGTGCGACTTGGCCGGCTCCGAGCGTCTGAAGAAGTCTGGCGCTCTCGAGGAAGCACAGACGGAGGCGATCGAGATTAACAAGTCTCTGACAGCCCTTGGCGACGTCATCTCGTCCCTCACGCAGCAGCAGAAAAAGGGGAACGTGATTCCGTACAGGAACCACAAGTTGACGCAGCTCATGCAAGACTCCCTTGGGGGCTCAGCCAAGACTTTAATGTTTGTGAACTGCTCTCCCGCTAGCTCAAACATGGACGAAACGCACATGTCGTTGAAGTATGCGACGCGGGCGAAGAATATCACGAACACCGCGGTCAAGACCAAGGGATGATATCCGAGTAGTTGAGGTGTACCGCCCTGGCGGCTCAAAAATGTTGACGCTTTGCGTATCCCCGCCAGATCAGGCGTGTCGCCGTTCCGTTCAGGTTTTCGGTGTCGATCCCTTCCATCGTTTTCCTGCCTGGCTCTTCCTCTCGTTCTCGGAGAGAGGATTGCCCCGGATCTTTTCTCTCAGGATGTGCACCAGATTTTTTTTGCATAAGGTAGTGAGGATTGGGTCGAATGAGTCTGCACCGAGTAGTTTTTTATGTAGAATGGTAAAGGTTTCGTCGTATGGCCGTGCGCCGAATTCTAAGTGCCGTAGGACGGTGAGCGTTGGGCCGCTTTGATGTGAGCAGAATTTTGATGTTTGCAGTAGGTTGTTGAAGGTTTGGTCGGTTCGTTGCATCGAATGGTGACGACTGGGTCGCATGGACGTTCGCTGCTCTAAGGCGAGAGCCACATTTTGAAAAGGAACTGGCCTCCATCCTTGAAGTTGTTGCAAACTTTTAAGACGAATATGCGCGGCGCGAGGGCGATAACCACGTTTTGAAAACGAGCCGGGAATCGTCGTTAAAGCTGCTGCAAGTTTTTAAGACGAGTGTGCGGGGCGCTGAGGTGAGAGCCACATTCGTGAAAACCACCTGGGCTCCATCCTTACAGCTGATGCTAGTTTTTTTGTAAGACGAGTTTGCGCGGTGCTAAGGCGAGAGAGCAGGGACACATTTTGAAAGCCACCCGGGCTGCGTCGTTGAAGCTGTTGCAAAAGTCAGGCTTCGGGATTGTGATTGGCGCGGAAGCCTCAGCCGAAATTCACGGCCCGGCCGACGGACACGTCTGGTGGTGCGACAGGGAGGAGTTATCTATAAGGAAGAGGAATGGAGGAGGAGGGGTCGGGGTCGGAGGAGGAGGAGGAGGATCATGGGGAGTAGTAAGAAGGCGACGACGGCAACGACTCAACCACAAAAGCCTTTGCGAAACTTTCGCTCTGGGAGCTTCTTGGAAGCCCTTTAGATCAGGTTTGGCGATGCCTTGGGGCCATTTGTGGGAGCTCCATTGGCCTTCCTGGGGGTCTCTCGGGGTCCTCTTTGGGGGCCTGCGGAGCCAACCTGGAGCCAACCTGGAGGCTGGAGGCCATTGCTCGGAATAGAGGGGGCCTCTCGGAGCCCTCCCGAGACGCTCCTGGGCTCTCTTGGTAGCCTTTGGTGCCATTTTACCTTCGGTTTTTTGATAAGCGTGTAGGGGTACCCCTCCGACAGGGGTCAACCTCGCCTCGTCGTCGCGCCGCGACGGGGGTCGGAGCGCCTTCGGCGCGCGGTGGCTACCCGCGACTGGGGTCGATGTGGGGCTGTCAGCGGGGGTGACCCCCCCGACGCTTATTAAGAAACCAGGTGTAGAGCTTGGCCTTCTTGGAGCTCTCAGGAGCGATCTTGGAGCTTCACGGAAGGGAAGCAGAGGTAAAGCAGCGATCATATTTTGTGAGCGGATTTTTGACTCTCGGTGCATCCTTGGGGGGCTGCGAGGTCGCCTCGTGCTGTCTTGGAGCCGTCTTGGGGCCTCTTGGAGGCATGCTGGAAGCCATGTGGAGCCATCTTGGGCTATCTTGTGCCATCTTGGCGGTCATCTAGAGCTATATGAGGCCATCTAGAAGCCATCTTAGATGCTCTGACGCGACGGCCTCCCCGGCGTGCAGGCCCAGGGGAGGGGGTAGGAGGATGTCGCAAGTTCCCAACGGGAATGCCACAAGCCATCTCGCTCCCTCCGACCCGCCATCCCACCACAAAAGTAGCACTGGAGACTCAGCGCAGGCAGATGTTGTAAGCGGATGGATATCAATAGTGATCCAACACGAAGGCTAGGCGCGCGACGCCCACACATACCAGGCGCGCCTGGTGCGCCAGATTCGCCACGGGCTCCACGTGCGCCAAGTGTGCCACCTGCTCCAGCCGCGCCGTGCGCGCGACGCGCGCAGACTACGCCAGTTGGGCCATCGCACGTGACAGCACACAGCAGGCTTTGCAATCTGGCGTTGGGGTAGTCAGCTTGGCGCATACCTATACGACCACCCTGCGGGTGATAAGGTGATAAGGAGGTTGTGGGGGGGTGGGGGGAGGGGGGTGGCTCATGACGACAACTGTGATGAACGTGGTGCTGATGGGCGATGATGGTGTGGATGACGTGGCGGATTTTTTTTGTTCCTTCGCTTGGGCGACTTGTGTCGTTCGGTTTTCCGCTGCGACGGGCAACCGACGGGACAACGTGGGGCTACCGGCGGGCAACCAGCGGGCAACCGACGGGACAACGTGGGCTACCGCTTGACAGGGCCGGGGGGGGGAAACATTTGTGTTGGCGGACCCCTAGCGACAGCAGAATGAATTTCTCTCGCTGGCCCACGCAGCTTCGCCTGGCCCGCACGCACGGCACGAGCACGAACTCGAAACTCGATTTCCCGGTGGGGGGACTCCGTTACACTGCGATCTCACCCCCCAACCTCCGATATGTATATATATATACACACCTATACGACCACCCTGCGGGTGATAAGGAGGTTGTGGGGGGGTGGGGGGAGGGGGGTAGCTCATGACGACAACTGTGATGAACGTGGTGCTGATGGGCGATGATGGTGTGGATGACGTGGCGGATTTTTTTGTTCCTTCGCTTGGGCGACTTGTGTCGTTCGGTTTGCCGCTGCGACGGGCAACCGACGGGACAACGTGGGGCTACCGGCGGGCAACCGGCGGGCAACCGACGGGACAACGTGGGCTACCGCTTGACAAGGCCGGGGGGGGAAACATTTGTGTTGGCGGACCCCTAGCGACAGCAGGGTGAATTCCTCTCGCTGGCCCACGCAGCTTCGCCTGGCCCGCACG
>CAUYUJ010014236.1:351108-386108 GCA_963575745.1 Prorocentrum cordatum | reverse complement strand
AGCGTGCCGCGAACAAATCTAGCTCCCCCCGCCTTCCCTTCCCTCAGCCAGCAGAGCGTGATCGCCAGGTGCCCGCTTATGATCAATATTTTATGCCATGCTCCGCTTGTGGTTTCGTGTCTAGGATTACGTGCGTGCCTCGGAGAACGGCTTGGGTGTTCTGCCCTGTTGCATACCAAATTGGAGAAGTGACAATCTCTTCCTTTTAGGGGAAGGATGGGGATTGGCAGAGGAAGCGTTCTACACTACCTGCGCCCAGAGGGCTGGTGGGATTCAGTGCGCTCTGGCGGAAGCTCGGTGCTAGAATAGAGTCCCTCCCGCGCAGGGGAGGAAAGACTGCGCCCAGCCTGCCCGCCTGAGCGGGAAAAGCGGCAGCGGTACTGTGATGGGGAGGGCCATGGGGGCCGGCAGGTCAAGGATTTGTATCAGAAGTGGCAGCGGTGGCTTCGATTGGCGATAGTGGCTCGTGTCCAGGGGATTCGGCGGATGACGAAGTGGATCGGCGTCCTCCCAACATACTAAGACTATGTGTGCGTCGCCCCGCCAGGGGCGACGCGCGCACTGAGAAATCTTCTAGTATATGCGTCGTGGCGGGCGCTTTCTGGCCACACCGCTCGGGAAGCGTTACACTACAAGATGGGTATACTCTATGTTCGGGTCGGACGCGCGCGACGCGCCTCTGAGGAGAACATACAGTCAACGCGCATAGTAAGGACAAACGACTTTTTCAAGGGTACCCTTGGGTCCTTGCCTGCCTCAGCCTCTGCGGCCCGTCCCTAGCAATTTTCGCAGGCCAGTCTCTCAGGCTCCCTGGGGGTTTGGCCGCCTGCCGCCCAGAATACTTCAACTTCGGCCTCCAAGGGTCTTGCGTCCTTACCACGCGTCCTTACTATATGATTTCACTGTATAGTACCGGTATGCCCTTGCGCACCCCAGTGGAGGCCTCCTACGCTTCCGTCGCCTGGGCTTCGTGCGCCGTGCTGTGGCGTCGATCGCACGCGATATGCGTTTCTCACACACACGCGTGGGTTCGCTCCAGAAGGGGCCTCGCCTGCGGCGCGGCCACGAGCAGGGCGGAAGGCTGGCGGAGGCAAGATGGCGGCGGGTCCACTGGCGGAAGCCAGTGGAAGGCTGGTGGAAGGCGGCGGACATCGATGTGAGGTACAGTCGGGGCGCTGAAGAAGGAACCCTTCTCGTTGGCGAGGGGCTCGGTGTTCCTTGATTGTTTTACAGTTTGCGTTGGGTTTTCCATGGGGAATCGAAGTTTAACTTATGGGACAAACGGGCCCCGTTCCTTATTTAGGTTTCCTTAGGTCAACGCCCCGACCGTATCCGCAATTTTGGCTTCAGGGTCTCTGGAGTCGGGCATGTGGCCCTGTGTCGCGGTGGCCAAGGCTGGCCAAACCTGTCAAGCTGCAGTGGCTTACTGGCGCCTTCTGATTCTAGGCACGGTCGGGCTCATCTGGGCGTGTCTTCCTTAACAATCGGGCCGTGGCTTAGAATGCAGTTGGTGATGTTTCCCTGAACAGCTAGTTCTGTAGACTATGTATGGTCGGACTTATCTTCAAACGGCCCAGGCAATGGTGTGTGCCGGCAAAGGCTGATCTTTGTTTTCTTGTGATTATCTTTGTGCGCGTTTCTGTGTTCAGTCGGGTTGGCTCGGTGGTCTCCGACTTGCCCGATTGGTTTAGAGGGATACGAGCGCAATGCTATTTCCCATTTGGGCTGCGCTTCAGGGCCTCATTTATTATGCGAAAGAGGCCCAGGGGACGTAGCGCTCTTAAGACCTGGTCTATCTCGGAGGGTCCCTCGGGGGTTACTAGTTTTCGTTGGGTTCAGTGGGTTCTCGGGGTTCCTTCGGTTCCTGGGTTCCTTGGGCTCTCATGCTACGTTGTGCCCTGCTTTGTTATTCTATGCCATGACATGATATGCGATGCACTGCTGTGATCTGCTAGCTCCAATGCGAACGCTACACAGTATCATGATGTTTTGTACATGCTGACGTTCTGATACTTGCCGCTGTTCACATGCTTCTGCTGTGATGTTGCTGATGCGTTCCTATGCTATGACACGCAGTTGTAAGGCCATGCTGTGATGCTTAGGGTGCAGCTTGCGGATTGCGATTGGCGATGAATCAAATTTGCAATCTACGGCACCTGTTTGAACTCCCCCAACCCTCATAACCCTTCTAGCGCATATCATTCTTCTAACTTTCGAACTCCTGTAGATCTTCCCGCACTTTTCGCAACACTGCTAAGTCATATGGATGCCTGCTGGTGAGGACGTGATGTTTTCCATGCGCTTGCCGTTGGCATCCATCTGCTTTCTGGAGTCCTGGGCAGTGGCTCGCCTTTCGTGTGAAAGCACCGCCCTGCCCGCCGAGTCTCGATCAGCTGTCGGGAAGCTGCAAGCAGTACCGGATAATGGTGCATTCACAACGGATCAGTTCCCTTCAGCCGTGCGCGGACGCGTTTCGCGTAATGGACGTCGATGTTCCAAGCTAGATTTTCCGACCTGGCTCGCCCAGCGCCGTCAGAGAGGCGTAAGTCGTGTCGGGAAGCCGCAAGCAATACCAGATCTTGGTGCATTCACAACGGACCAGTTCCCTTCAGCCGTGCGCGGACGGGTTTCGCGTAATGTACGTCGATGTTCCCAGATAGATTGTCCGACCTGGTTCGCCAAGCGCCGTCAGAGAGGCGTAAGTCGTGTCGGGAAGCTGCAGGCAGTATTGGATCTTGGTGCACTCGCAACGGACCAGTTCCCTTCAGCCGTGCGCAGACGGGTTTCGCGTAATGGACGTCGATGTTTTAAGCTAGATTGTCCGACCTGGCTCGCCAAGCGCCGTCAGAGAGGCGTAAGTCGTGTCGGGAAGCCGCAAGCAGTACCGGATCTTGGTGCAATCACAACGGATCAGTTCCCTTCAGCCGTGCGCGGACGGGTTTCGCGTAATGGACGTCGACGTTCCAAGATATATTGTCCGACCTGGCTCGCCAAACGCCGCCAGAGAGGCGTAAGTCGTGTCTGGAAGCTGCAAGCAGTACCAGATCTCGGTGCATTCACAACGGACCAGTTCCCTTCAGCCGTGCGCGGACGGGTTTCGCGTAATGGACGTCGGCGTTCCAAGATAGATTGTCCGACCTGGTTTGCCAAGCGCCGTCAGAGAGGCGTAAGTCGTGTCGGGAAGCCGCAAGCAGTACCAGATGTTGGTGCGTTCACAACGGATCAGTTCCCTTCAGCCGTGAGCGGACGGGTTTCGCGTAATGGACGTCGATGTTCCAAGCTAGATTGTCCAACCTGGCTCGCCAAACGCCGCCAGAGAGGCGTAAGTCGTGTCGGGCAGCCGCAAGCAATACCAGATCTTGGTTCATTCACAACGGACCAGTTCCCTTCAGCCGTGCGCGGACGGGTTTCGCGTAATGGACGTCGATATTCCAAGATAGATTGTCCGACCTGTCTCGCCAGGCGCCGTCAGAGAGGCGTAAGTCGTGTCGGGAAACTGCAAGCAGTATCGGATCTTGGTGCATTCACAACGGATCAGTTCCCTTTATCCGTGCGCGGACGGGTTTCGCGTAATGGACGTCGACGTTCCAAGCTAGATTGGCCGACCTGTGTCGCCAAGCGCCGCCAGAGAGGCGTAAGTCGTGGCGGGAAGCTGCAAGCAGTACCAGATCTTGGTGCATTCACAACGGATCAGTTCCCTTCAGCCGTGAGCGGACGGGTTTCGCGTAATGGACGTCGATGTTCCAAGCTAGATTTTCCGACCTGGCTCGCCAAGCGCCGTCAGAGAGGCGTAAGTCGTGTCGGGAAGCCGCAAGCAGTACCAGATCTTGCATTCACAACGGACCAGTTCCCTTCAGCCGTGAGCGGACGGGTTTCGCGTAATGGACGTCGATGTTCCAAGATAGATTGTCCGACCTGGTTTGCCAAGCGCCGTCAGAGAGGCGTACGTCGTGTTGGGAAGCTGCAAGCAGTACCACATCCTGCATTCACAACGGATCAGTTCCCTTCAGCCGTGCGCGGACGGGTTTTGCTCAATGGACGTCGATGTTCCAAGATAGATTGTCCGACCTGTCTCGCCAAGCGCCGTCAGAGAGGCGTAAGTCGTGTCGGGAAGTTGCGAGCAGTACCAGATCTTGGTGCATTCACAACGGATCAGTTCCCTGCAGCCGTGCGCGGACGGGTTTCGCGTAATGGACGTCGACGTTCCAAGCTAGATTGTCCGACCTGGCTCGCCAAGCGCCGTCAGAGAGGCGTAAGTCGTGGCGGCCCACGTCGTCAGCGTAGAAGACGGAACGAACGGAATGAGGGTTATGCGAATGGGTAGTTCGCGGGCAACTCATAAAACGACTCGCTCGTCCACGTACTCTTTCGAGGCCAGCTGCTGTTCCAAGCGCCTGCACATCTCGTCCGCTCGCGCTGGGCCGCGCACAGCATGCCCCAGCAAACGCATGGATGATCTTCGCCCAGATGCCCTGGCTGGGGTAGCATGGCGCTGGCGCTGCCGCACAGGTGGCTCCTCAGCAGCTATGCAGTCTGAGGGCGAGTCACGCCGCAGAACATCGCGGTGCACCCTGTTCGGGGGTAACGCTAGGGTTGTGGAAGTCGATTAATGGAGAGGAAGCAGGCTGCCAAATAATTTCCAGATGTCTAAACATGTGTGTTACATGTTTCAAACATGTAACACACATGCTTTAAAACACACATGTTTTAAACAAGTTCAGAACATTTTCCGACATTTTAAACCCATTTTAAATTCAAGGATCGGACTGTCAGGGTGTCCACTGTCGTGGCATCCACAACGCTAGAGGGGATAGACTCCCGGGGAGATGCGCCGACCCTCCATCGCCCGTTCATCGCCGAGAGGGGCCCGAGAACCCACACCGCCCGTGACCGTGTGGACCTGCCATCGGGGGCCCGTCGCCTTGCCATCGGCGATGTCTCGCCGATTCTGGGTCGAGGATCCCATTGTGGAAGTGGATTAATGGAGAGGAAGCGTGCTGCCATATAATTTCAAGATGTCTAAAAGATGTTTCAAATATGTTTCAATATACGTTAAAAACATGTTTGAAACATTTGTAGAACATGTTTTACACATGTTTATCACACCTGTCATTCTATGACAGGATTGTTAGAGTGTCCAGGGTCATGGCATTCACAAGGATTCCACCAGTGAGCTGGCCCCCCCGCCGCAACGTTGCCCCTCGCTCGTGCTTTGGTGCGGCCCGCGCTGCGCGCGCGGCGCGGTCGCCAGGCGGAGCCCAGGCCAGAGCGTCGGCCTCGCACACCTTGCCGGGCGGGCGGCCAGGCAGAGGGCCAGAAGCGGCTGCCCCGCCGGTGCCGCCCGCGAGCTGCCCGCCGGCGCCGCGCCGGGGCTGCGATGTGAAGCTGCTCGCCGGCACGCCGCACGTGCTGGGCAGGGGCCGACTCGGCTGCGAGTCTCGTGGGGTCCGAGTGGGGAGGCGCGAGTTTACGGCACAAGCGTGGGGCCACCTAGAAACACTGACCACAAACTTGTGTTCCTCATACAAACGCTGTCGCAGACGACTATGCGCGACTACAGCAAAATCGAAACTTTTATGACGCTTCGCGCGTCGCCCAGAAACATCGCATGCGTTGCGCGTTGCGTGTCGTTGTTGCGTTGCGGTCGAAATGGCGCGGACGCGTCGCGCTTGCGCCATGGAGCGCCGCGTGCGATCGTGCTCTGCAAAAGCTCAGGCCGTGCTAGCGGCCCCGGCGATTTACCAGAGCGCGCCGATGCGTTTCGCCGCAACAACGGTGCGAGCGACGGCGCCCAAACATGATCGTGCGACGGGCGCAGAGTCGCTTGATAGGGTTGTCGGAGAGCTGACTCCGAATTTCAGCGCGGAGCGGGGGTAGAGCATTGTAGAATGCATATGGGGGATGATGAAGCGGAACGGGGTAAAGTAGCACACAGTAGATGAGTAGCGTAGATTAGGCGTAACGTAGGACTTAGTAGGAGTAGGTCATAATAGTTTGGGGAAATATTAGGTCTCATTTGTAGGAGGAAAGAAAGAGTGCCTGTCAGGGTATAGGCTAGAATAGGGTAGCATACAACTTCAACGCGCCTGAAGAGCCATGCTGCTCAGTGGATTATAAGCGCGCGGCTGGTGGCCCAAGAGGCCCCCGAGGCATTCTCATGGGGCTTGTCTGGGGACTCAAAGGGCTCCTCAGGGGCTGTTAGGAGGTCTTGGGGGAAACGTGTCTGGGAAACAAAAAGGCCCCGAAGGACCTCCCAATGGGGCTAGGCAAGGCCGTCACGAGGCACTCTGGGGAGGGGTCTTTGTCGTGCGTCGAAAACCCTGCCAGAGGTGCGTTCTGATCAGGATTTCGAGATTATTCGAGCCCTGGCCACGAGAGATTCGGAGAGCCTTCAAGGGATCCAACAACCTTGAGATACATATCCAACACCGCCAAACAATACATAGCAGTTCGGCCCAGCAGGTCGGCTTTTTTTCCCACACACTCAATGAAGTTGTTTTGATGTCCATTGATGGGGACTCCGTTCGGCCTGCAGAGCTTCACACAGACAGTGATGTGGATGGGCCAGACTCTGTCGCAGCATGCCCGCCTCCAGTGACAGAACGCATCGCCTGTGGGCCGCTTGTGTGTTATCTGATTGTTGCCACCCCTGGTGGGATGTGGAGTAGGTTATTTCGAAAAGATGAGATCGACGCGATGGGAGCTCCAATAACGAAGCCTCATGTTGTAGGGGCTGTGCTGGGTCAGTGGATGCACGTTCCAGAGTTCCCGCGTGATCTTTCGACGGAGGAGTCCAGGATGCTATACTCAGCCATTAGACGCGGAAGGGGACACCAATTCCTCTTGCTATGTTATCGTGTGACCGTGCGCTTTTCCTTCCATGACATTGCAGATTATAACGGTCAAGATGTGGTTCAGCTGTTTTCTGAGATCTCTGGGAACCTCGGAGTCGAAGGTGACGACCCCGACGACTGGCCAGAGCAATTCATTATTGTATTTCGCCGTTGGCGTGGAGAGATCAACGGCGGCAAAACATTACCAGTGGTGGTTGTCGAGCTCGGTCTGCACATGGCGTTGGCGACAGTTGCAAATATTACGTTCTTTCATGCCGTGGTGCTCGGTTGGCGACTTTCTCGGAGGCACGTGTTGGGCGATTTACCTTCGGCATGGCAGGTCAGGCGTCTCATGAGCAGATTCGGACCGTTCGACTGTGCACGGCTGGAGGCTTCACTCGTGAACTCATCATCGCTTGTCGAGCCCCACTCCCAGAGCAAGCCGTTCAATGTAATTCTTGATTGGATCGGTGCGACGCGGGACCTCAAACAGATTCGAATGAAAGATGCAGCATGCAAGAAATGGAATGTGCTAATCAGCCGTGCCAGGCAACTTGATGCCGTGCCATTGGAGGAGACAGTTGGATACAATGTGCTGAGGTTCGGGCGCATACGGCTCGACTGCATGGCCATGTCTTTGTGCAGGAGACGGTTCAGAGCATTCGCGAATCATGATTATAACATCCATCTGCACAGCGATGGGTCGCCGCAGTGGGCTGGGGTGGAGCTGTTCGCATCGTCGTTCGATCTAATATTGCGTGACCCTGGTGGCAGCGGCATGTTTACCTTGGAGAGGCGGTTGTTCCCAATGATTAACATCGGCATGGCAATGTTCACAACGCTTGGGAAAGTGTTTGCTCTTCTCTGGCAGGTGTTCTTGCTGGCTGGGCCGCGCTTCGAGGACGTCCGAACGTTTCTAAGTCGCGTGAGGTCCCTCACGGTAGATTTCGGAGTTGAGCGGCTGCTGGCGGACCACGAGGACATGCTGCCACGGTGCTTCAGGACAATCGGCGGACACATCCCAGCGAGAGCGATGCAGCTCTCCAACCTTATGCCTCGGTGTCTTCTGGCGCCAGGTTGGCGGCATACGATGGATCGTGTCATCAGGCGCGTGTGTGCATCATTGCAGTTCTTCCCAGACTTCCTGAGGAAAGTGAAGTCCCTGAACTCGTTCATCAGGAACTACAGGAGCGACTTGGAGAATAACCTGAGAAATGGTGGTGCCGTCGGAGCTGCAGATCTTGTGAAGGCAGCTTCCCTACCTTACTTTGCCGAGTGGAGGTGGGGTACTTTGCATGGCGTGCTACGGGCTTTGTCTGGTATATTCACATCGCTTCAAGGTGCGGCCGACCTCTCGCCATTCTATCGGAGAGGCCGCGGCACCGACATGGTCCGAGACGTGCAGGCGGCGTTCACAGAACCAAGTTTTGGCTTCAGGATGGGCTTCATGGTGTGGATGACAGAATGGCTTACGAGGATGCAAAACGCAGCGAGGTGGTGCCCATGTCATTTGGAGGAGTGCAAGACTGGAGACTGCCCGAAGTGCCCAATGTCTGGACGGATATTGACAATCATTGCAGATATACGAGAGTGGTTTGTGAATCAGGCCATCGCCGACATGGAGCAGTGGACTGAGAATACTTTCGGAGGCGATCAGGACTTTCTACGGCAACTGCAAGGGTCTGTTCGCTGGGCGCGCGGTCTCATCCTGGACGTCACCAAGTTTGCAGACTGCGTGCCGTACTTATTCAGCAGGGTTGGCGAGAGCGGCATCAAGGACGAGTGCGTGCGACAGTACCATCTTCAAGGCCATGACCAGCATCATAGGGTGACTCAACTGTTCATGGATCCAGCTGGCCATCTTAGGATAGCTTTGGACAAGGTCGAGGATGGCAGCGTCATCGAGGATGCGTACCTCAAGTCGGGGGTCGATTCCATTGCCAACATCAGCCTCGACGACAACATTAACGAGGGCCCCCACTCCACCGTGAAGCACCACATGAGCAGAGCTCGTGGAGGGACCTGGGCGTGGACTGCCTCGAGCGTGCGACTCGACCAGAACCTTGCAGATATTGCGAATTCTCCTGTGTCAGAATCGGACAAGCAAGAACTGTGGAACACGTATTCTTCTATATTGCAGGTCTCGGTCAAGAAGTTTGGGCGGACAAGGAGATGCAAGAAAGATGTCTTCGTCGATCGGCTCTACTTCCTGCGAAGCGGGTTCGGCGACTTCGATGGCGAGTGCGACGCCGACGATGAGGGTGGCGACGCCAGCCCCGACGTCGACGACATCGACGGCGACGGAGGCGGCCCGCCAGACAGGGCGCGCAAGCGCCGACGCTCAGCGCTGGCAGCCAGCGGCCACGCCGGCAAGATGGAGGCGAAATTGTTCAAGGCACAGGTTGAGACAGCATTGCTTGTGCGAGAGTGGCTCCTGGCTGCGGTGAAGCAGTATGACTACATTAGCTTGTGGACGGTGAGCGCCCAAGGTGGTAAGGAGATGGTTGTCGTGCAGGTGCTCAGCGTGAACGTGAATCTCATGACAGTTCCGACGGTCGAGTCCGACAGGTTGCAGGACTTTGGCTTGCGGGCGTGCGTGCAGGAGTTCGAGGTCTGGAGGTCGCAGGCTGTCAACCGCGACGCCGAGAGCTTGGACGTGTTCGTGGGCCCACCTCCTGGCCACGTCGATTTGCTCGCCATGCTAGGGACAGCTCCAGAAGATAGGCAAGCGATGTGTTCTTGGAGATCTGGCCTTTCGGACGTGGACGGGTGCATGCTGCTGTTCGATCGTCGGCCCGTGGCCCCGCAGATGGCGCTCATGGATGCTTCGTGCCCCGTGCTGTGCTTGGCGGAGGACGCCTAGCGCTTCGCGGGGGAGGGCGCCAGGGGGGGGGAGGAGGACGACGAGGAGGATGGGGGACTAGGACGGTGACGAGCGGAGGCCGAAGGAGGAGTTCCGAGGAGGGGGAGGACCCAGTTTGCAATCTAAGCTAATGCCCTGTTCCCCAGGAGCTGCAGTCCAGGGGCTTCTGCGGAGTCGATCGCATGGTGGCCCACGTACCCAGTGGAGGGCCATCAGAGTATGACAGCAGAAAGCTCCCGTCGAAACGCAACTACTTGAAGTGCGTCCTCGCCCAGGCGACACTCTTCGAAGGCGGCTGCGCGCAGTTCAAATCCAACGGGCCGCAGTCCTATTACGCAGCCTTGCTGAAAGACCCCTTGACCGAGCCTGGGTTGGCAGCCAAGAAGTACGATGATAAGTTGAGGCAGTTGACTGATGCAGATGGCCCTGCAGAGCTCGACCAGATCGTGTCAGCGCCAGCTCCGAGACGGCTGGAGGCGCCAACTGATCCAGACATCGACGGAGGCGACTTGGACGCACTGCCGCCGCCGCCGCCAGCCATCAAGAACGACAAGGATTGGGGGTCCAGCGCGGACTCGCACAGTTCGTCATCGGCAGCGGCGCTCACGGACCATGATGATGATGCAGCTGACGGTGCAGATGCCGATGGCCAGTACCCTGATCAGATCGACGGCGCGCTGCTAAAGAAGGAGTCCCACCTTGGTCGCGGGGACAGCGGGCTGCGGGTTACGTGCCCCAACCCAGCGCACCCCGCGTGCAACTGCTACCGCAGCACCAAGTTGTGGACAGAGGAGTTCGGGGTGCAGGCGCCAGTTCTGTTTTTGAAAACGTGGATGGCCAAGGCGTTCGCGATGGACCAGGCGAGGCATAAACGTTGGAGGCCTGGCAAGAACGACATCAGACTTTTCTGCCTCGCCGAGGCGGGTCACAGTGCACTTTGACAGATATTGTAATGATGTTGGAGCGCTGTGCTCCGAGAGACGTTGTCGACAAGTCGACTTGAGTTCAACAGATGCGAGGTGACATCTCATCGTCAACATCGCAACCATCACCATCAGCATCATTAAAGCCCCCCCAAAAGCAAACGCCTTGAAACCGTAATGACCGACAGCCCCAAACCGAAAACACGTCGGCCTCGGGATTGAAATTGTTGACGGGCTGGGCGGATCCAGTGAAATAGGATTGAGATGTGCGTTCTTTTCATGTTGGTATCGCTGTAGCCCGTGGCTGCCGCAGGCCCCGCCCCAATACGACGCTGCGCCCGCCCGAGCGTCGGCGCGGGGCGCGGGTCGGGGCCCTGCGGGGCCCCCTGGTGCCCTATAGGGTGCAACCTTGTGGGTCGGGACCTCATGGAGCGGGACCTCGGGTAACGGGGTCATCCCTCAGTTTGGGGCCCCATGGAGCAGGGCCCTTTGGGCGGCGCCCAGCGGTGGGAGGAGGAAGAGGATGGGAAAGGTGAAGGGGAAGAGGGGGAGGGAGGAGGAGGAGGAGGACATCGTATGGAATGGGGGTCCGCCGCGATCGCCCTCAGGGGCCGTGTGTTCTCCGAGCCCCAGAGGGTCGGTGCCCTATGGCGTGGTGCCCTGTGGCGCGTTCCTCGGGGCCCGAAGCGAGAGCCTACTGGGGCAGAACTGCACCAGCGCATGCACGCACTAAAGCCACCACATGTGACACCAGCAGCCTGTATTCACATGAAGCACTTGGCGGGCTACCACGTTAGAACCTAACTTAAGTATGGCGCTGGCGCGCCAACGGGCTGCAAGTCCACATTGTAATGCACCATTGCGCTGCGGTGCCAATCACATCAAGACGTGGGCGCGATGCCACGCTGAGGCGGGGCTGCAATTGCGCGCGCGCGAGCGCAATTAACATAACGACCCTACGGCTAGAACGCACTAGCGCACTAGAACAACCTTGCATGCACGAACTGCCGCGTTATCAACCCATGGCAGTGCCGCAATGAGGCGCCACTGCTTGCAAGCGCTGCCCGCTAGGGGCATTGCGCACGCGCGCTGGTTACTGCGAAACTGCGTCGGGACCGCCGCGGCTTGGCACACAGACGTGCTAACCCGCGCGCCCGCTGCAACATGATGGCGTGATTGGGCCCATGCGCTACAATGGCATGGCATGCACGCGTTTATGTGATGACAGTATGGCGCGGTGCCCCGCTGAACGGTTCACGCGTCACTGCCTCCGTAAAAAAAAGGTTAGTGCTGCTAGTGGGGTTCGACAGCCAGGCCCGAAGTTGCCATGGCGCACGTGCCTTATGTTGTACCAGCTCAAGGCGCGAAAGTGTCAAGCAGCCGCTGCGTTGGTGCATTGCGCACAACCAGCGGTGCAGGGCAGAACGGAGGTGCTGCGCCAGTGCCGCACCAACCAGGCGTCAAGCCACCGTGCCCTGAGAACAACCGACAATCGCGCGTGTGCGCCGTTGGTAGATTCAAGAAATGAGGGAGCAACGGGGCGGCGCGGCCACGCCAGGCCAGCGCAACGACACCCACGCAATCAGTTCCCACGGCACCAAGTAATTGACCTGACCAAGGGCTGCCCCTGCACCGCGCGTAGCCCGCACTAAGTCACAAGTTGCACGCGGCGGGCACGCCCCTGGGCCCTCCATGACCAGGCTAGAGCCAATACGCCGCAAGCGATGCAACGCCCCGCGCTACCCCTGGGCACGCATGAATAATGCATGACTGGCACCAGGATATCCGTTGGGAAGGATGAGCCACCCTGCCGCAATCATGTTCGCGGCGTGGGGCATGTCGCGGCGTGCGCTGGTTAGGCTTGGCCTGGCCCCGACGTGTTCCTGGGCTCGGCTATGTCCCCGCTGAATTATCACAGATGCAGGCCTGCGTCGCATTGGGTTGTTCCTGAGATAGACTTAGGCTCAGGCGCGCAGGCGCTAAACCGCATGGGGCTAGCCCTGGGCCGCACCAAAGCTAGATGCCGTTAGCGTTAAACTACGCGCCCCGAATGACCGAGCAACGTTGTCCCCGTTATGCTGTAGACTTGGCTTGGACCGTTGCGTGCGCTGTTCCGCCCTTGTATCACTTTGAGCTGCCCCTGGGCTGGGAGCCGACATCGCTTCCTTCGCAGTGGCGAAGGGCCGAACCACCTGCCCGAGCCTTCGCATGTAACTGAACACTGACGCACATGCGCCCCATCCTGGTCTGGTCCCACGCTACCCTTGCAGAGAAACCGCTGCCAGCGCAGAACTACGAGCGGCGTCCAGCTGATCCAACCATATCTAGTCCTGTCCCAGACTTGAACCAGGAGGCGCAAGGCTCCGACAAACCTTTGCACAGTGCTGGGCGGCTCCTGACCTGACGTTACCTGCGGTGGCTTGACTGTCTTGACGGGATGGGCCGCCGTGGCCGACTCGTGATGTAGCCTTGATCCAGGCTCGCGCAAGGCGTCGAATCACATTGCAACATCCCTGAATTGGTCCTGAACTAGACGTCACCAGCGCTGAACTAGGAGCGGCGAAAGGCTGGCCCACCCTCACCCAGTGGGGAACTAGACTTGAACTAGGGCGCCGCATGCGCTTAACATTTTGATCTAGTCAGGGATGCGTCCTGAACTGGACGCCGCCAGCTTTGCATTATCCGTCGCGGCGACCTGCGCCACCTTGGTCTAGACCTGCGCTAATCTTGAAGTGGGGTGCTCGAAGCGCATATCCACGCTGACCTCGCCCTGCACTGGTCTTGAACTCGACGTTACCAGCGCTGGGCTACGAGCGCCCAAAGGCTGAACCTCTCTGGTGTGGTCCTGGCCCAGTCCTGGACTAAACGCTGCAAGCGCCGAGCTATGAGCGGCAAAAGGCTGAACCACCCTGGTCTAGTCCTGAACTGCACTTGAACTACGACGCCGAAAGCGCTGAAACACCCTGGTCTAGACTTGAACTACGCCTCAACTAGGCGTCACCAGCGCTGAACTGCGAGCAGCGAAATACTGAACCACCCTGGTCTAGTCTTGAACTACACTTGAACTAGGACGCCGAAAGCGCTGAACCACCCTGATCTAGTTCTGAACTACGCCTGAACTAGACGTCACCAGCGCTGAACTATGCGCAGCGAGAGGCTGAACCACCCTGATCTAGTCCTGAACTACACTTGAACTAGGACGCCGAAAGCGCTGAGCCACCATGATCTAGTCTCGAACTACGCCTGAACTAGACGTCTCCAGCGCTGAACTATGCGCGGCAAAAGGCTGAACCACCCTGATCTAGTCCTGAACTACACTTGAACTAGGACGCCGAAAGCGCTGAACCACCCTGATCTAGTCTTGAACCACGCCTGAACTAAACGTCTCCAGCGCTGAACTATGAGCAGCGAAAGGCTGAACCACCCTGACGCCTGAACTAGACGCCAGCAGCATCTGAACTAACTATGAGCGGCGAAAGGCTGAACCACCCTGATCTAGTCCTGAACTACACTTGAACTAGGGCGCCGAAAGCGCTGAACCACCCTGATCTAGTCTTGAACTGCGCCTGAACTAGACGTCAACAGCGCTGAACTACGAGCAGCGAAATACTGAACCACCTGATCTAGTCTTGAACTACACTTGAACTAGGACGCCGAAAGCGCTGCACCACCCTGATCTAGTCCTGAACTACGCCTGAACTAGACGCCAACTGCGCTGAACTATGATCAGCAAAGGGCTGAACCACCCTGATCTAGTATTGAACTACACTTGAACTAGGACGCCGAAGGCGCTGAACCACCCTGATCCAGTCTGGAACTACGCCTGCACTAGACGCCACCAGCGCTGAACCATGAGCGGCGAAAGGCTGAACCACCCTGGTCCAATCTGGAATTGCACGTATACTAGGACGCTGAAAACGTTGAACAACCCTGATCGGGTCTTGATTCCGACACCATCCAGAGATTCGCAAGGCGCCGAACAGCCTTGACTTAGTTTTTGATTAAGTTTGAACTAAGCGTCGCCAGCGCCGATATACTTGTCGCGACGGGCTGAACCATTCGAATCTAGCATTGAGGTTGACGTGACCTCGGGCGCCATTCTCGCTGAACAGCCCAAGCCGAGTCCTACGCTGCCCCATTTGAATTGGGCGCCATCCGCGCTGAACTTTAGCGCAGTGGCAAGCTGCGCCGCCTGGCCGAGACCTCATACTTGGTCTACGAGGCGGCAGATGCCGAACTGTTCCAAGGCGCGCGTGGGCCCCCGCTGGCTTGGATGCCGCGCGTGCTGGACCACGACGGGGAATGAGTTTGCCGCCATGTCATCCCTGAGCGCGTTGCGCATGTTTCTGCGTCGGGGTGCCCCAGCGTCCCCGAGCTCCCCCTGGACCGCACAGGGTGCAAACGCCACGCAAGAAGTACCGCCGTGGCCGCAGCGGCAAGAGCTTGAACTTTGTACCGCGCCTGGGCTGTCGCCGCGTACGTCGCGGCATTTCGAAGGCCATAACCACTGCGCCGCGAATCGATATGCAGACATGCGACAACAGCTGCCATCGCGCGGGCAGCGGTTTGTTGGCGCGACAGGAGAGGGCCCGCTAATTGGCAAGCCCGCGGGCCAGCGTGGACACGCGGGCGTCGCGGCAATCAGGGGCTGCGTTCGCCGTGGCTGCGCGGCCGACGGGATGGGCGCCGCCGCCCAGCGCCTGCGATGGTTGCGGGGGCCTGTCCTTCATATGGCCCCCTCTAGGGTGTGCGCACGAGACCGACCCGCGCAACCACGCGCTGCGGCGCTTGCACGCGCTGCTTGGAAGGGTGGTGCCATGGTTGGCTCGTGGGGCGGGGATGCGCGGCGCGGGTGGACGTGGCCAACGCGGCGTAGTCGCCGAGTGCGCGCGGGCATGCGTTGCGTCGTCGGGAGGTGTATGCGGGCCATGGGTGCGCGGTCGAAATTTGTATGCGGGCAATTGTTGTGCGGTCGAGATTTGTATTAACTCCTATGTTTTCATACACTTTCCGCCCGAGCCAGTTTGTATGCGGCGCGTGTGTTTGGACGGCGGATCTGGTGCCAGACCGCGTCGGGGCCCCGCGCGCGACGTGTTGGGCTTTGCGATTGCAGCGCCTTGTGCGCTTATACATAGGCGCTGCCCCGCCGCTGGAGGCGCGCCCCGCATTGGCGCGGGGCGGGGGCATCGGGCGGCGCAGGCGCTGGCCGCTTCCAGGGCGACGCGGGCGGCGCGACGACCTCGGTTACAGCGTCGCAGTTGCGCGCGCAAGCAAAGCAAGGTACCGACTGTTGCGCGGTGCCGCGCTGGCGGCGCCCGCGACGCGGTTGTCCTCCATGCGCCCATTTGGAAAGTAGTTTGTTCTCCGATTCGTGCATGGGCAGCTCGTTTGCAGCGCGGTGTCGCATCCGAGGGCGGCGCGGGGGCGTTGATCCGCCATGCGCGGGCGCCGTTCGACGCGGCGAGCGGAAGGAATCGGCTGCGGCGGCATTGCAAAGCCGCGGGGTTTGCGGGCGTGCCCCAGCTGGGCTATATTGACGGCGTGGCCGCAGCGTGCCCCTGCGCAGGCTGCTGCGCCCACCCAAAAACAGAATCTCAGTTTCCCGCCGCGCGGCGCGCGTGCATTTCTTTGCGCGCGCCTTGCCGCGCCGATGTGCAAGCGGCGGCGCCTCCGAACTACAGCTGTTGAGGTCGCATGGGGCTGGCAGCGCGGCACGCGCAACCGATGCCGCCGACCTAGATGCCGCGTGTGGTAAAAGTCGCGCGGCGACGGGTGGACCCGACGCTGCGGTCCTGACGCAGGGGGGGGGGGCTATTTTGCATGTGGCGCTGGCCGACCTGTGATGGGCCCTAGGGCATAACCAGGCTACGCGCCACCAGCGCTGAGCTACGAACGGCGGCAGGACACTCCTGAACTTGTCGTGAACCAGACTTGCACCAGGACGTTGGAAACACAGAGCGCCCTTGACACGGCCCTGGGCTAGCCCCGGACGGGGCGTCACCAGCGCTGAACTATGAGCAGCGAAAGGCTGAACCACCCTGATCTAGTCCTGAACTGCACTTGAACTAGGACGCCGAAAGCGCTGAACCACACTGGTCTAGTCTTGAACCACGCCTGAACTAGACGTCTCCAGCGCTGAATTATGAGCAGCGAAAGTCTGAACCACCCTGATCTAGTCCTGAACTACACTTGAACTAGGACGCCGAAAGCGCTGAACCACCCTGATCTAGTCTTGAACTACGCCTGAACTAGAAAGCTCCAGCGCTGAACTATGAGCGGCGACAGGCAGAACCACCCTGATCTAGTCCTGAACTACACTTGAACTAGGACGCCGAAAGCGCTGAACCACCCTGATCTAGTCTTGAACTACGCCTGAACTAGACGTCACCAGCGCTGAACTATGCGCAGCGACAGGCTGAACCACCCTGATCTAGTCCTGAACTGCACTTGAACTAGGACGCCGAAAGCGCTGAACCACCCTGATCTAGTCTTGAACTACGCCTGAACTAGACGTCACCAGCGCTGAACTATGAGCAGCGAAAGGCTGAACCACCCTGATCTGGTCCTGAACTACACTTGAACTAGGACGCCGAAAGCGCTGAACCACCCTGATCTAGTCTTGAACTACGCTTGAACTAAACGTCGCAAGCGATGAACATTGAGCGGCAAAAGGCTGAACCACCCTGATCTAGTCCTGAACTACACTTGAACTAGGACGCCCAACGCGCTGAACCACCCTGATCTAGTCTTGAACTACGCCTGAACTAGACGTCACCAGCGCTGAACTATGCGCAGCGAAAGGCTGAACCACCCTGATCTAGTCCTGAACTACACTTGAACTAGGACGCCGAAAACGCTGAACCACCCTGATCTAGTCTTGAACTACGCCTGAACTAAACGCCGCAAGCGCTGAACTATGCGCGGCAAACGGCTGAACCACCCTGATCTAGTCCTGAACTACACTTGAACTAGGGCGCTGAAAGCGCTGAACCACCCTGATCTAGTCTTGAACTACGCTTGAACTAAACGCCGCAAGCGCTGAACTATGCGCGGCAAAAGGCTGAACCACCCTGATCTAGTCCTGAACTACACTTGAACTAGGGCGCCCAACGCGCTGAACCACCCTGATCTAGTCTTGAACTACGCCTGAACTAGGCGTCACCAGCGCTGAACTATGCGCAGCGAAAGGCTGAACCACCCTGATCTAGTCCTGAACCACACTTGAACTAGGGCGCTGAAAGCGCTGAACCACCCTGATCTAGTCTTGAACTACGCTTGAACTAAACGCCGCAAGCGCTGAACTATGTGCGTCAAAAGGCTGAACCACCCTGATCTAGTCCTGAACTACACTTGAACTAGGACGCCGAAAGCGCTGAACTACCCTGATCTAGACTTGAACTACGCCTGAACTAGACGCCTCCAGCGCTGAACTATGCGCGGCAAAAGGCTGAACCACCCTGATCTAGTCCTGAACTACACTTGAACTAGGGCGCCCAACGCGCTGAACCACCCTGATCTAGTCTTGAACTACGCCTGAACTAGGCGTCACCAGCGCTGAACTATGCGCAGCGAAAGGCTGAACCACCCTGATCTAGTCCTGAACTACACTTGAACTAGGGCGCTGAAAGCGCTGAACCACCCTGATCTAGTCTTGAACTACGCTTGAACTAAACGCCGCAAGCGCTGAACTATGAGCGGCAAAAGGCTGAACCACCCTGATCTAGTCCTGAACTACACTTGAACTAGGCCGCCGAAAGCGCTGAACCACCCTGATCTAATCTTGAACTACGCCTGAACTAGACGTCTCCAGCGCTGAACTATGCGCGGCAAAAGGCTGAACCACCCTGATCTAGTCCTGAACTACACTTGAACTAGGACGCCGAAAGCGCTGAACCACCCTGATCTAGTCTTGAACTACTCCTGAACTAGACGTCTCCAGCGCTGAACTATGAGCAGCGACAGGCTGAACCACCCTGATCTAGTCCTGAACTACACTTGAACTAGGACGCCGAAAGCGCTGAACCACCCTGATCTAGTCTTGAACTACGCCTGAACTAGACGTCTCCAGCGCTGAACTATGAGCGGCAAAAGGCTGAACCACCCTGATCTAGTCCTGAACTGCACTTGAACTAGGACGCCGAAAGCGCTGAACCACCCTGATCTAGTCTTGAACTACGCCTGAACTAGACGTCACCAGCGCTGAACTAGGCGCAGCGAAAAGCTGAACCACCCTGATCTAGTCCTGAACTACACTTGAACTATGGCGCTGAAAGCGCTGAACCACCCTGATCTAGTCTTGAACTACGCTTGAACTAAACGCCGCAAGCGCTGAACTATGAGCGGCAAAAGGCTGAACCACCCTGATCTAGTCTTGAACTACACTTGAACTAGGACAACGAAAGCGCTGAACCACCCTGATCTAGTCTTGAACTACGCCTGAACTAGACGTCTCCAGCGCTGAACTATGCGCGGCAAAAGGCTGAACCATCCTGATCTAGTCCTGAACTACACTTGAACTAGGACGCCGAAAGCGCTGAACCACCCTGATCTAGTCTTGAACTACGCCTGAACTAGACGTCTCCAGGGCTGAACTATGAGCAGCGAAAGGCTGAACCACCCTGATCTAGTCCTGAACTACACTTGAACTAGAGCGCCGAGAACGTTGAACCACCCTGGTCTAGTCTTGAACTACGCCTGAACTAGACGTCCCCAGCGCTGAACTATGATCAGCGAAAGGCTGAACCACCCTGATCTAGTCCTGAACTACACTTGAACTAGGCCGCCGAAAGCGCTGAACCACCCTGGTCTAGTCTTGAACTACGCCTGCACTCAGCGCCGCAAGCGCTGAACTATTCGCGGCAAAAGGCTGATCCACCCTGGTCTAGTCTTGAACTGCGCGTGAACTAGGACGCCGAAAGCGCTGAACCACCTTGACCAAGTCTTGAACTACGCCTGAGCTAGACGTCACCAGCGCGGAACTACCAGCGGCAAAAGGCTGGACCCTATTGGTCCAGTCGTGCAACAAAGTTGGACTTGAAGGCCCGAAGCGCTGAGTTACCTTTGGCAATTCAGAAATTCAATTTGAGCTAACGGACAACATTAGGGACCAACGCCATGGCGTCGGTGGATCCTTCCTGGTCTGGTCCTGAAATTGAGTTGTCCGAGGCAACTGACTGTGATGAGTCGCGCTGGTAGAGGCCAGCTCGGCTCTTGGCGTGAACGTCGCCAGCGCTGGAACATGATAGGCGAACGGTCGGGCCGCCGCCGAATGCATCTTTTGAGGCAGGAACAGCGCGACTTCGTTGCAGCTGATGGTCAAACGCGACGCTGTTCGCTGACAGTGCGTGGACAAGTCGCCGCCAACGTCCGCCGCTTAGCGTCGAAAGGCACGGCCAACCTGGTGCGCGTTAGACAACGCTTGGGGTTCGATGCGAGCGCTCGCGCGCGCGTTGAAGCGCAACGAAGCCTGTCTGCGGATTCGGTGCCTTGGCAGATCCAAACAGATGCAATGCCCGATTGGCCACCATATGTGCTCATGGCAAGGATTGCGCTACTCCTCCATGCGCGGTACGGCGCGCTCACTTTCAGCGACTGGCGCCGCGCGCCGCGCGCGAGAGCGCGCGCGTCTGGCATTGCGCGGCGTCGCGAGCGGGGGGCGGGGGGGGCTCGCCACCAGGGGTAGGGCGCGCACCGAGCTCAGCGATGGCATGCGAGCTTCATGGGCCGCTCGCGCGCGCCGCAGGCTCATCCACCTTAGCGCTGGGCTCGCACGCGGCCATTGCGCGGCGCAATCTACATGGGACGCGCGCGAGATCGCGCGCGCGCAAATGCGCGCGTCGGCGCTCGCACGGTGGGCTCGGCTCGGGCAGGATGGGTGCGTTGCGACGTTGGTCGTCAATGGCCAAGTGGCGCCCGAACGCGCTGCGCCCTGGTTCTCCATATCACAACTCGGCTCACGAACGCTTATACCACGGCGCACAGATCATCGCGGCGCACGCGTACGCCCGCGCTCGCGCGGGCGCGCCCGTCGGCCTTGGCAGAGCGTGGCGTTGAGAGAGACACAGGAGAACGCCCGCGCGTTTTCTAGAAAACGCACTTCTCCACCCTCGCTGTTGCGGACCACGTGGACTTCCAAACATGCACGTTGTGCACGGGTGCCCCATCCCATGGCGGAGCGCAGGGGGCCCGTGATGCCCCCCCCGACCCATGCGCGCGTTCGCGTCGACGCGGGCATGGCGGGTGCTGCATCGCACGCGTGCGGTCACCGACATGCTGGGTTGGAATATGAAGAAGCACCCTCTGCGCTCGCCGCTTTTGGTTAGCAGACTAGTCGCGCTGCGCTGGGGGTGGCCAAGCGGAGTGCAGCGCGCGCCACGCCAGAGCGCGATTGCAGGCACGCAAGCGCGCGTGCCAACTGCACGTCGCGCGTTGAATTCAGCAGTGCGAACAAGGAGCGCCGCCACATTGGATGGGCGCGCCCCAGCGGCCCTGCGTTGTCCGCGTCGTGGGCACACATCAGAACCGCCACGCGCGTGATGGAACAGCTTTTTTGTTGCGCGCGTAGCGCGCGTGAGTACGACATCGCAGCGCAACGCGGTGCCGCTGAAACACGGATGCACAGGTCGACTGTCGCGCGCGCATCCTACCCACTTGCGCGTGCTAGGGCTCTGCAGCCCCTGAGAAATTTAGTCAGCTAATCACTTCAGCGTCAACACTACATGCTAACACATTGTGTAGGATGCTGGCGCGCTGTGCGCATGTCGCACTGACGCGCCCCGCGGGTTATTGTAATGTCCGTGTGGCACTCAAGCGTTCAACGAGAGTACCCCACATGCGCACGCACCCAAAACCAAACCCTGAAACGTACCATTCGTTCGCGTGTAATGGGGTGTCTGGGGAGGTCTGCACGGGGCTTTCGGGGTTCAAATGGGCCACTCAGTAAGTGCTCGACGGGGAATCCATGTAGACGGTTGCCCACGTCCTGCGTTGCTTCCGCCGTCACTTGCAAACGGCGAACCATCTGGGGAATGCAACGTTGTTCTGGCAGGTGCGTGATGAAGTTGCAGGCGCCTGTCCTTCTGTGTGTGTACACGCTCGCTCTAGATGGTTTAGTGATCCATACTCGCTGCCAGGGTGTTTGCAGCGCGAGGAGTGAATAGTTTCTTCTCGTGGATGAGTGCTGATCGTTCTGGCAGCGGCAGTCCTTTCGTCCGGTGGAATGCACCCGGTGCCTTCGCTTGCTTTCTGACCCAAGGGGTAGATAGAAATCGCGGCGCGTCCGTGTCGCGCGGCCCCCGTTTCCAAAATCTGCCCCTGGGCCTTGTCGGGGCCCTGCAGGTTCCTTCTCGGCAACTGTTCGGTGAGAGCTTGGAAATGCATTTTCGCAGTTGGGTCCGCGGGCCGACCGTCAGCTTCTAGGGTCAGAGGGCGAGCAATTTTAGAGATACTCGTGAAGGAGGCTCTCGTTTCCCACAGAGCCTTTGCAGGCTTGTCTCCTTTGTATCGTTGTCTGGTGCAGTATGCCAGCTATGGCTCGGAATCATTTCGTTCCTAAGATCTTGCGCTGCAAGGCTGGTGCACTTGCCCAGGTCACAGTTCTTGTCAGCGCGTTGGGCGCCATGTCGGTCAGTGGAGGCTCTGACGTGGAGGTAGCTTCGAGCGCGGCGTTCCCACCGCCAGCTCAACGCAGGAGGGCGTCCTCCGCCGCAGCGTCGGCCCGCTCTTCGCCGCAGAGCCCCGCCCAGTGCTTCGCATGCTTGCAGCCTTGCACTCCAACCGACCACATCAAGAAGTGGCACGGCTACACGTTCCACGCTTCGCCGTGTTGGAATCCAGTTCGGGCTCGCACTCGCATCTGTTTGGGCAAGCCTAACGGCCTCAGGCGCGAGTTGGACATCATGGCATCGGATCCCGAGCAGTGGCGTGCAGGTCTACAGTCATTCGACACAGCGCTGGCACACAACGACCGCGCCATCGCCAGGGACACGCTATCGCAGCAGATCGACGCATACAACGAGGAGATCGAGCGCAGCGCACACCTTGTCCTCAGCGATGTGATGAAGTACACCAAGCAGCAGTACAAGGACGCGCGCTTGAGGGGCATGGACGAAGACGAGGCCAGCGTCGACTGGGACACCAAGTACGATGAGAACCCGATGACGAACGCGAAGGGCGAGGCATGCATTGCAATCGAAGCCCCCGAAGTCTCTCGGCAGTTGGCGGGGGTGGAGTGCCGTAGTGTGAAGCGCATGGCGGACGGCCCAGGATGCAGCTACGGCCGTGGTGCGGCCGCAGGGTATGCGGGCCCCAGCGCGATTGCGGACCGCCCGAAGGGGGCAACGAGCACCTTGACGAGGAGGCCTTCATTGACGGAGGGCAACGTCAGGCGACTCCAGGAAGACTTGGCTTCGTCGGGCTCAGCGACTCCCATGAGCTCGCCAGCGGGGGCGCAGGGCCAGAAAGGCATCACTCGCACGCCGCCCATGGGCCAGAAGACCTTTCTGGATGAGAAGGATGCGATTGACAGCGCTCTCCAAGCCATCATCGAGGAGCTCGACGGCTCGAAGCGGATGGGGATCGGGGTCCTGGAGCATTTGGAGGCGGCTCACCAGAAGGTCCAGGACAAGAAATTGACCTTCACAGACCTGCCCCATGACTTCGCCTCGGTTCAGGAAGACCTCCAGCGCGTGGTTGCCGCGTGCAAGACTGAGAGGAGCAAGATCCCTGACGCCAAGAAGGAGCAGGCGCCCGCGCTCCAAGATGCCTACACTAACATGCTGAAGCAGAAGACCGATGCGGTAACCAAGGCAGTCGCCCTCCAAGATCACTTGCAGCACAAGCTCAAGAAGGCGACATCCAACGAGAGGTCCATGTACCAGGTTAGGAGGTGGAAGAAGGAGAAGATGTCCCAAGCTTTGGTCAAGGGGGGCGCCCCAGCTCCGTTCGCCAAGCACTTCACCGACATACTTACTACTGCCGCCGAGGTTGTTGGCGAGGGAGGCCCTGCAAAGGTTGCCCTGCGCGAGCGGACCCAGGATAACCCAATCGAGGTGCAGTTCGATACCACCAAAGTGGCGGTCTGGACGAAAGGCAACGCCACCGTCGACAGCCAGGAGACCGCCCTCTGGCACAACATCATGAACATGTTCGGCCCAAGCTTCGAGACCTTCCTGAAGAGCAAGGTGGAGTCCGTGACGGCCGAGCTCAGGAACCACGCGAACTGGCCAGGGGCGCTCGGCAGGATGACGGATTGTTGGCCTACTGCGTTGGATACCATTTTGCCGTTCGACGCGAAGGATGTACAGTCCAGGGGAGCCGAGATGTGGATCGTGGGCGCCAAGATGGATGCGATGAGGATGCACCCAGCGAATGTGCCACTGCCTGGCGTCCCGTGCCTCATCTACGCGGCGGCGGGCCCTCTGCTGATCCACGCGGTGGAGATGAAGTCCTTCCTCGACATGGGAATCACCGTGGCCGACTACGAGTCGCACCAGCAGACGCCATCGGGCGTGGAGTGCATGAAGGCGGGCTCCGCGATCATGCTGTACGACGGCGACGTTGCCTACGTGCCTGCTGGCTGGTACTGGTCGCTCGTCGCGATGGCCTCGATTCTTTCCGACACGAAGGCTGGCGAGGATGGCGACGCCAAGTCCAAACCCAAGGGTCGCGTGAGAGCGACCGCCAAATCTCAGATCGACGACGTGTCTAAGGATGCCTACGGTTTCGCTGCCGTGGCCAATATCTTCTCGGATAAGTTGGTGGAGCCGCTTCCTGCGAATGTCCGTGGGGCCATTCGGTTGTGTAACCAGACGCACTTCGCGTCGAAGTCGGGCAGGGCCATGTGGACGGAGAGGGGGGCCCTCTTCGATAAATACTTCGTGGAGTGAGCCGACGCCCAGCTCGGCGCCCAGCCCGACGCCCAGCCCGACACCCAGCCAGACGTGTCGCACCAGAGGCGGAGAACCACAGTTTTGTCTCATCAAGTCTGTTCTTGTTATTATGTTTGAGCTTCGCTCGGGTGGCACCTGCACTCTCATGTTTACAAGCCTTCGGCACTTCACGCCATCGTGTCTGGGTTGGGCCATCTTGGATGCTCTGTGGGGTGTCGTGGGGGTTCCTCTCGGGGACCTCTTCGCTGCAATGTGATGTGTTTGAGGGGGCCGTTCAGGAGCCTCTTGGGATCCTTGTTCGGGTTGTTGCCGTCTCTTGCGGGCGTCTTGGGGGCTTAAGTCTGACTCCACAGTGTCGCGAGGATGAGGACAAGGGGCGGGAGGAGTAGGATGGCGATGCCAACGGGGAGGGTGAGGAGCGGGAGGAGGAGGAGGAGGAGGACAACGACAACAATGACGACGATAAGGACGGTGACGGGACGGATGAGGTTGACGACGGAAACGGGGCTGAGGGAAGAGGAGGGAGGCGAAGGGGAAAATGAGGATGATGACCATGGGAGGGTGGTAAGACCATATGGGGAATGAACATACTCATGGAGAAATGGAGGAGGAGGATGGATGCAGGAATATGGAGGAGGAGTTATGAGTAGGAGTAGGATGGAGGAAGGATTACGAGTAGGAGTAGGAGCAGTAGGAGGAGCTAGGAGTAAGAGGAAGATGGGGGGCAAAGTAGGAGTAGGAGTCGGAAGAGTAGGAGTAGGAGTAGTAGTAGGAGTAAAATGAAACGGAGGAGGAAGATGGGCGAATGCGGGGTTAGGAGGAGGAGGAGGATGGGGACGATGAAGTCGACGCCGACGACGCGGGGAGGGATTACGACGGCGACGACGGGGACGACGACAACGACAGCGCGGCGTGCCGTGCCCAAGTGCCGTGCCGCGACGCGCCGTGACTCTAACTGTGCCCGCGTGTAGTCGTGCCGTGTGTCGTCAAGGCGTGCGCTCGAGCGAAATGGCGCGATGCTGTGTCTTCGGTGCGCACTCGCGCGTCCGCTTCGGTTGAGGCTCGACGTTTTGCGCGGTGCTCTTGCGTCCTGCTGTTCCGATCGGGCGCGCGCGTTGCAGCGCGAGATTGACTCGGTCGGGCGCGCGCTTGCGGTTTCAACGCTCGTTGGCGCGTTCGGTCGCAATGAAAGTTGCGTCGGTGCGCGCTCTTCGATTGCTAACTCAGCAGAAAAAAAAAAGCATTCGTTGTGTTGCTGGGCGTTTGTAAGCGGCCAATATGTTTGTGATACCGTCTCTAGCGGAAAAACGCTGCGTGGCCCGAGTTTCTAGGTGCCCCACGCACGACAGGCTGTTTCCCGTAAACTCGTGCCTCCCCAGGTCCGAGGATCGCGCCGCATCGGCGATGCACCGGCGGTCTGGCTCGATGTGGATCCCGGCCGTCTCCACGCCAGCGGCGCCGCTGCATCGCCGACGTCGCCGACGCATTTTTTTTTTTTTTTTTTGCAGTACATCGGCGATGCATCCGCGATGCGGCGAGATCTTCCGATCCCATCCAGTCGGACTTCTTCACGGGGTACGTGATACGTGCTGGGTAAGGGCCGCTTCGTTGATTCGCCGGCAAGCCTCTTGGAGCCGATCGGCACATCGCTGTCCTGGGTCAAGTCGGCGGAGCACGTCTTTGGGTGCCGTACTTGATCCGCTCCGCGCTGGCTCCGCTCGGCAGGAGGGAGCAAGTCGCGCTTCAAGGTGAAAGGCGTCTCTTCGGGCGTTTGAGTGCGGCACGTTCGTGTTGTGCCGAAGCTGCTGCGACCCCAGCGTGGGCGTTCAAGTCTGAACGCGGTACGGCAGGTTCGTGTCGTGTTGTCACTGCTGCGACCCCGGCGGCGGCGTTCATGGTTGAACGCCGCCGGTGGCCCAGAATCGGCCAATATGGACCGATCTGGTGATCGAAGAGCTGCCGATCGTTTAAGGCTGAACCGCCCACGCGGTGTCAGGAACCAGAGCTGAGGTCGTGCGACACAAGCCCGCCGCAATGTCTTGCAGCTCGAGCCCCGTCTCCACCATGGCAGCGGTGAAAACTGAACACATGTTGATTCCAGCGATCCCTGCCACTCAGCGTCACTGCGTCAACATGCATGTGATGCATGTTCTCCATTGCTGTCTGCTCTTGCTGCCCTGCGGTTGGTGTGCGCTCTGGATGCATGCTCTTGGCTCCAGTTACCTGCGCATGTTCTGCGCCAGGGGAATCTGAGAGGGGTCAGGCCTTCTCAGAAGGCGGCAGGGCTTCTCAGAAGCCTTCGCGCCTTCTCAGAAGCCTTCGCGCCTTCTGAGAAGCCGTCTGAGCCTTCTCTGAAGACAGAGACGGCTTCTCAGAAGACGCATGCTGATGCTGATGCTGATGCTGGTGCTGATGCTGCTGATGATGATGAAGCTTCTGATGATGATGATGCTGATGATGATGATGATGATGATGCTGATGATGATGATGATAATGATGATGATGACGATGATGATGATGATGACGATGATGATGATGATGATGATGATGATGATGATGATGCAGATGATGATGGTGATGATGATGATGATGATGAGGAGGAGGAGGAGGAGGAGGAGGAGGTTGAGGCGCAGGCGGCGGCGGAGGAGAAGGCGGAGATGCGGGCGCAGGCGCAGGCGGAGGGGCGGAGGAGGAGAAGAAGGAGGAGGAGGAGGAGGAGGAGGAGGAGGAGGGCGCGCGCGCCCGCGCGCTGCCGACCAGCCGTGGCGCCACCCCGCGGCGGCGCGCGCGGATGGCACCGCCGCCCGGGCGCCGCGATGGCTCCTGCCTGCGCGGGCCAGGAGGCCACCCCGCGGAGCTGTGCGGGCTCCCGGCCTCTGGTGTGGGCCGGCGGGGAGGAGCCGCTGGGAAGCGGGCGGGCCCCGAGGGAAGCGGGCAAAGGGAGGCCCTCCTCCACCTCCTCCACCTCCTCCTCCATCCTCCTCCCTTCCTCCTCCTCCTCCTCCTCCTCCTCCTCATCATCATCATCATCATCATCACATCCTCCTACCCTCCTCTACCTCCTCCTCTACTCCTCCTCTCCTACCTTCTCCTCCTACCCTCCTCCTCCTCCTCCTCCTCCTCCTCCTCCTCCTCCTCCTCCTCCTCCTACCCTCCTCCACCTCCTCCTCCATTTCCTCCTTATCCCCCTCCTCCTTCTCCAGCCCACGGGCCCGAGGCCCCATCGGCGCGTGGGTGGGCCAGTAGGCATGGAGGTCATTTCTCTGGTAGGGTGCCACACGCACTCCCAGTAGGCGTGCACATTGCTGCCCTACCTCCCTCATGCGGTGGCTGGTCGGCGGGCGATGACGCAGTTTCGCCTTCTCCGATGGAACCCAACGTGATGTTCGGGGTCTCGCTTGGAGGGGGTTATTCTGGAAACGCGGAATTACGATCTCATCATCGTTGCAGGCGCCCCAAATCAGGATCGTCGACAGCAGTATCGGAGGTTGGGGGTGAGATCGAAATGGAACGGAGAGCCCCCCACCTGGAAATCGGTTTCGGTTTCGTGTTCGTGCGTGTTGTGCTTGCGGGCGAGGCGAAGCTGCGTGGGCGGGCGAGAGGAAAGTCTCCTGTGGCTGAGGCGCGGCCAAACCAAATTTTTCCCGGCCGGCAAACGGGGCCGCGCGGCGTCCCGCCGGTGTCCCGCTGGTGTCCCGCTGGTGTCCCGGTAAGTCTCCCGTGGCTGAGGCGCGACCGGACCAAATGTTTCCCGACTGGCAAACGGGGCCGCGCCGTGCCCCGCCGGTGTCCCGCGGGTGTCCCGCTGGCGTCTTGGTGTCCCGCTGGTGCGAAAACGATAGTGAGACCGATAGTGAGATCGATTGTGAGATCGATTGTGAAATCGATAGTGGCATCGATAGTGAGATCGATCGGGTGAGATCGATGGTGAGATCGATAGTGAGAGCGATAGTGAGAGCGATAGTGGGATCTATGGTGAGATCGCGATTGATTCAGATCGATAGTGAGATCGATCGAGTGAGATCGATAGAGAGATCGATAGTGAGAGCGATAGTGAGCTCGACGGAGTGATATCGATAGTGAGAGCGATAGTGAGCTCGATGGAGTGATATCGATCGTGAGATCGACAGTGGGACCGAAGACGAGATCGAGAGTGATATCGACAATGAAATCGATCGGGTGATACCGATAGTGAGATCGATCGAGTGCGATCGATAGTATGGTCGATCGTGAGATCGATCGTGGGATCGATAGTGAGACCGATAGTGAGATGCAAATCGAAATGCAGATCGAAATGCAGATCGAAAAGCAAATCGACATGCACTCGATAAGCAAATGCAGATACAAATCGTCAGGCACATCGACATCCCGTGCTGTATGCTGTGCCAAGAGCGAGCGACAACGCAACAATCTCTGAACACCAAGGCTCCCAGTACGAACGTTGGCGGAACAGGCTCTTCAGGGTCGCTCCAAGAAGCTCCCAGGAGACCCCAAGAGGCCCCCGAGAAGCCCAAAAAGGTTCCCACGAGGCCCCCAAGGGGCCCCCCAAGAGGCCCCCCAAGAGGCCCCCCAAGAGGCCCCCAAGAGCCCCCCAAGGGGTCCAAAAGACGAGCCCAAACTGCCCCCAAAGCCCTTGCAAAACGAACGCGACAATTTATTATTTCGGTGGTTCCCGGGGGGGAATGGTACCAAGGCGCCCAAGAGCGAAGGGTGACGTAAACGACTCGACACCAAAGTTCCCAAGAGCGAGCCCGAAGCGCAACTATCTCTGAACACAAAGGCTCCCATATCGAGTGGGATCGATAGTGAGATCGATAATAAGATCGATCGAGTGAGATCGATCGTGTGATCGACCGAGTGAGATCGATTGTGAAATCGATAATGGGGTCCAGTGTCAGATCGATTGAGTGAGACGTTGAGTCCTTCCCCCTCTCAACTCTCGCACCATTCAGGGATTTCGGCTCCAGGCTTCTGTTGCACTCGGCACGCGGGGGGGGCGCGAACGCACCCACTTCGGTCACGCACTTCCTTCGGCCTCGCTGCGAGGGGCCAGGTTTTGCCAGCCGAAATGCTCGACAAGAATGTGGAGACGCTGAAGAACATGACCACCCAGACGGCCAAGTACGCCAAGTGGTACGTGAAGGTCCTCGACCCGAAGGTCCTTGATTACACGTTCGCAGCGAGGAGCCAAAAAATGGAGGCGCAGAGGTTAAGTTGCATTTTGGTGTCCAACGCGCCCGCGCAGTACGTGCTCGGCGCGGTGCCCTTCAGTTTCCAGAATCGGACTGCGGCAGTCGAGGCCTTTAGAAATTCGTGGCAGACTCCGCGTGGGAGCTCTGGAACCCGAGCTTCGACGCCAGAGCCAAGTCGGTCTTCGTCGGCGGCCCGTTGAAGTCGGTGGTCTTGCTTTGCAGCCCATCCACGCTGACCCGAGTCCCGCCCGCCAGCCTGGAAGCGTTGGCGCGCCCCGCTAAGGGGCTGCAGATCGCGTGGGACATCAAGGGCATCCTTGGGCTTCTCATGGAGAGTGCTACTGGTGCAACCCGCCGGGCGGCGTTCGATTTCTGCGGCAAGTTCCTTGGCGTCGGCACTTCCAAGCAAGCCCTTGAGAACGGCAACCACCGAATTGTGGCCGAAGCGGAGTTCGCGGATGCTGGCGGCGGGGAGATCGTGGTGGCCGCGTGGCCAAAGGCGTGCGAGCACTTCGCCCGCGTTCGCCCGGGGTTTGGCGTCGCTATGCTCGGATGCAGTGCTGCGCTTGAGAACAGCGATGTGAAGATCAACATCTGGCCAGAGGCCCGCATCAGCACCGTGGGAGATCAGGCTCAGTCTTTGACGTGCTTGGACGCCACCAGCGTGTCGGCCGAGGTGCTCACCGCCCAGTGGGTGCCGTCTTCCGGTGGCCGTTTAGCGAGTGTCATGGAGGCCCCGGCGCGCCCCGCGTGCGCTGTGGCGCTGGCCGACGCGAGTGCCCACCCCCGGCCCATCGCGTTTCTGATCAACCGGTGCCTCCTGGACGCGCCGCTACAACGGCGCGCGATGTACGCGCAGGGCGGCCGCCTCTTCCTCCGGAATTGCCGTCTTCGGGATGGCGCTGGGGGGGCGGGCGTAGACGTGGTCACCGATGCCGCCCCGACATTCTACGACTGCTCGATTCCTGACGAGGTGGCGGCCCAGCTTAACGCCCAGTCCTTAACAGGCGCCGAGCGCCGGTTCAACGTTCGGGGCGTTCTCGCCCGGAGAATGGGGTGGCCAAGCGATGGATGCATCATGGAGGTGGGCATCGCGCCTCTGGACGCAGTGGTTTCCACGATTGCCTTGCGCGTGTGCTGCGGCCTCTCCGTGGTTTCCGGCGATGTCTTTCTGCTGGCGCCTGTGAGTCGCGTCGTCGAGGGCCCGCTCCAAGGGTTGACAGTCTGCCGCGACGGTGGCCACGACGTCGGTGCAAACCGGGTGTGGCTGCTGGTGCGCGGCCATAGTGAAACCAAAATGGAGTCCTTCGACGATGAGAAGGTGCTAGCATATCAAGTTTTCAAAGTGACCTCGACCATGCGTCTACTGACCGAGCTGACGGAGGGCGCAAATGGTAAGACCAATTTGGTCAGGTACTGCGACTTCAAAAAGATGTTGACCTACCACTTGGACAAAGAAACGGCTTTCGTGCCCGCTTCCGCTGTCGATCGAGCGCCCGGCGCAGGGCATTGCCAGCGCGGCCGACGGGGCGTGCCGAGCGGCCGCAATCGAGCGCGTCGTCAAGCTCTCCGATGATGAAGTCCTGTCGCTGCAGAAGAGCATGGCAGCGGAGTGGAAAGCCATTCTGACGAGCCCGCCGCAGGGCTCCAGTCAGGGCGATCCACTTGCGCGTGGGGGCGCGAGTGATGTTAGCGCAGAATTCTCTATGGATCGCCCCCACTGTGCCCCTCGGGCTCTTGAATGGGGCTCGGGGAGTGGTCGTCGCCGTCGCGCGCGCCTCCCCAGGGGGGCAGCGGACTGGCCAGAGTGCCCTCGCAGGTGTCGGCCATCCCAGCTCTTCCCTCGGAGCGTCTCCCCGAGAGGGGCCCGCTTGCCCAGTTCCTGACTTTGTGGTCGTGCATTTTCCCGCGTGCGAGGGCCCTGCTTGTTTCCGCAACCCCCCAGGGACCTCGGTGCCGGCCCCTGCGCAGAGGGGCGGCGCAAGACCTTGCAGTCGTTGGCTCGCGCCGACGTGCCCTTGCGCCTGGCGTGGGCGCTCGCCATCCACAAGTCGCAGGCAATCGCGGCGCACGAGGGCTGCATCGTTTTTTTGGCTGGATGTCGAAGACCCAGCCCGGTGGGCAGGCTCGGGGTGGCCTTTGCGGCATGGGCCCGCGTCGCAAACCGGGGGTCCATGGATTTTCGCGTGCGAGCCCCCGCCCATGACGGACTTTCTGTCCGCGCGCCTGACGAAGGACTTCTTCGCCAGGGCAGAGTTCGAGAGCAAGGCAGACGCCGCGTTTGCTGGACTGCTCGAGCGGAGAGGCGCTTGACCGCCACGATCACGTAGGAAGTGCGCGAACCTAATGGCGCTGAGCTGGCAGATCTGCGGGCGATGCTGTCCGCCATGGGCGCGGCGCCTATCGGTGACAGCGTCTCCCGGTACTGCGAGGAGCAATTGGGCCGCAAGGCCACCGGCCGGTGGAGCATCGCGTCCTCGTTCCGCGCACAGAAACCGAAGAAGAAGAACCCGGGCCAGGCTTTCCCGGCCCGCGGGGAGAGCGGCTCCGGCGTCATGACCTCGTCGACGCAGACGGGTACTCCGGGGCCCGCGGCTTCGGGGGCGGAGGCCGCGGCTGAGGCCTCTTCGGCGGCGACCATGATCGACGCGGGCTTCGGCGAGGTTGACGTGGCCCGTGCGTTGGAGCAGACGTCGTTCCAGTTCCGGCACGCGTGGGTGCTCCCTCTCAACGGCCTGAGCGCGCAGGGCGCAAAGTGCGACGCACTCGAGCGGTTCCGCCGCCATTGTGCCAAGCCGGTCCAGACTCTAGACTGCGAAGTGTTGGGGGGTGGCGAAGTCCTGGCGCAGTGCTCGCAGCGCGCGCGCAATTGGTTGCAGTTCGAAGCGCAGGTCTGGGGCTGGGGCTATACCTCGCAGAAGGCCTGGCCGGACGCGGGCCGGACGTTCTGGCCCGGGCCTTGCCGGGCAACGCTCCGGCCCGTCAAGCGGCAGGTCAACTGACAGCGCAGGGTGTGCAGCAGTGTGTCGACGCTGGCGTGCGTCGCTCGCCTTCGGGCGCGGTGGCGGAAGCTCTCTGGGCCCAGTTCTGCGGCGGCGAAGCCGCCGTGCTGCTCGGGGCCGACGTGAAGAGCACAAGATGCCCGGCCTTTGCTTGCCCGGATGTCCGGGGCCCCGTGCGCACCGTGGCGCCGTGCACTCTGGGTGCAGAAGCTGGCAACTAAAGAGTGCGCGAACGAGCTGGTCGCGATGTCGGCCGCCTTGGATTTGGGCGCCCGCGTCGTTGTCATCCCTTTCGCTCCACCGACGTCGCTGGCGCAGTGGGCGACCCCGTCTTATGGGCCTGAGAACGCCACCGTCGTTGTTCACATAGGCAACAATGATTGTGCATTATGTTTATCTGTCGCGGCAATCGCGATGGCGCTGGACGCCCGCGCCAGACTTTGCCGCCAGCCCGCCCCCGCCGCCCGCGCGTTCGGATGCTCGACCGCGCGGGCCCCGAAAAGCAGCGAGCGCGCGCCGCCCCCGAAAGGCTCCCAGGAGGCGCCCAAGAGGCGCCCGAGAGCCCCCCAAGAGGCCCCCAAGAGCCCCCCAAGAGGTCCAAAAGACGCGCCCAAACGGCCCCCGAGCCCTTGCTATATGAACGCAGCATTTTTTCATTTCAGTAGTTCCCGGGGGGGGGGGGGGGGCGCTGGCACCAAGGCGCCCAAGAGCGAAGGGCGACGTGAGCAACTCGACGGCAAGGCTCCCAAGAGCCAGCGGCAACGCAACAATCTCCACTGGCATCGTCAGAACAACAATCACCACTGTTGCCCATTGCTGGCCCCCTCCCCCAAACCTCCTTGTCGCCCGCAGGGTGGTCGTATAGGTGCAAGCAGTGTCGTTTCTCGTCGTCGCGTGGCGTGGCAGTTGGTCGTGGAGGCCTCTTGCGGACCCAATTCGCAGCTCAGTTTTTCTAGTTGTGGTTGTTCGGTGATCTTCGACGACGGTATCCAATATCGGCGCATTCACTAATCCCGGCCTTCACCTCCTGAGGCAAAGGCTAAGGGTACGGCGTAGGGTGTGCGTGTGAAGCGCGGTCCGTGCGATGTCTGCGCCAGTTCCCTTTACTTCCCTCCTCGGCCTTCTCGTCTGCCTGAGCGACCTCGTAACCTGAAGAAGGTGAGCCTGCTGATCAGCTGGCTGGAGGCCGTGCTCCGTTCCTTCCCAGTTCGGTGCGCTCCGTTTACCTTCTGCGACGCCAGCGACGGCCTGGGCATCCTTCCCAGCTGCAGCTACGCTGGGAAGTTCGCGCGTCGACTACCTGTTTACCCGTCAGGCATGCGTGATCAAGTTAGCCAATGTCATGTTCTTCGTCGCTTGGGGGCTAGGTTACAAGCTGTTGCAGGACCATCGCCCCGTGATCTTGTGTCTGTATCGTTTACGCTGTCTTTGTGTAAGCATATCGTGGGTCCGTCGGTCGGGAGGGGAAGGGGCGCGAGGTTGGACAGGGATACTATGATGCTAGCTAGCGCTTCGCATGGGACATCACCGTCGTGAGTTTCTGGAGGCTGCTAGAGTTGAACCTGAACGTGCAACTTTCCCTTGGCTGAAATACAGCGGGTCCCCCGGCGAGGTTTTCGAAACCATCGAATGCGGCCTCATTGCTGCGGGCGGGTAAGTATTTGGACCGCGTGCAGCTCATGGCGAGGGTAATGAGCTTCGCTGTGCTGAACGTCGGAATCCTTTACTGAAAGGGGGTGGAGCTGAGAGGTGCGAAGACGAACGCGCAGGCGGCGCGATGTTTGCATGCGGCTTGTGCTTTGCGGGGTATCCAGGAGCAGGGTGCTGCATTGGAACGCCTTTCTGATGATCTTAAACTCGTTTGCCGCCGCTGTGCGCGCGAACATTGGTCCCAACTTGTTTCAAAAACTTCGAAACATGGGAAATATGGTCGACCAGCCGAGGCGATGTGCCTCACCTGACGGGCCGCCTGAGCCCGTGTGGGACCGAATAAGAGGGGCGGCCTGCTGGTGAAGGGCGCGCCTCCAACCGCCCAGGCTTGGATCGACGCTCGGAGTAAAGATGGGGCCGCAGGCGGGATGGCGGTGGTGCAGCGCGATTGAACTGAGTTGCGTGAGCAGCGTCAGGGGCAGTTTCTCTGGAACCTTATCCAGAATTTGCCGACTTCGCACAGGAGGATTATGATCGCATCGCTAAACGTATTCGTCGAGCAGCGCGTTTGTCGAGCAACACGTCGTAGAGCGGTTCCAGGATTCAGCGCCCCACTCCCGGAGCGGTGGCACATAGTGCTTATGCCTG
>CAUYUJ010014236.1:338608-348608 GCA_963575745.1 Prorocentrum cordatum | reverse complement strand
CTTATCGATTCGATTCTGGGCTCTCCTGACCTCCTCATCATCCCTCTGATCTTCCTGCCTTGGAGCGTCGGAAGCCCGAAATGGCGAGAACGATAACATTTTTCGACAACTCGAGACAAATGAATGAATTTGGCCTCTTGGGGCCTCATGGGGGCGCTCTTAGGCTCTCTAGGGGCATCTTGAGGGCCTCTTGGACCGTCTGGCGGCCATCTCGGGCGCTCTTGGGCCGTCTTGGTGGCCTCTTGGACCGTCTTGGGGGCCTCTTGCTCTTGGCTGGGGGCCGTCTTGCCCTTGAACAAGTTTAGCGGGAACACGCGACACACCCCGTGGGATCCAGGAATCGGGGGTTCCAGGAAGGTTTCTTATCCGATATTGCCAGTGCAATGCGCAGCGCGTGCGGCTTGTTTCATGTACGCGAGCGCGTTCCGCAATTCGGAGCCGCCGCGTCAGGCCTGCAGCAGAGGCTGCGTGCACTAAAGGATATCCGCTACATTTTGAGGGCGGCGGAGGCAGTGGAGGAAGGGCGTGGAAGGATGAGAAGCGTGGAGGCGCAGCATGTCAAGATAAGAACGCATTGAAACCACGTGTGTCTGCCTTGGCTGTCATTGCAGGCATGAAGGCGGGAGAACTGGTGCCGTTCGGCTACCACAACCTGGCGCGCCCAGCGGGCTGTTCTGGGAGCAGTGGGCGGCATGATGTTTGTTTCAGAGGCGTGGTTGGTCGAGTTCGCCCGCGACCCTCAAACATTCTTTGCGACGGCCATGCACCGGCATCTGAATTCCACATGTGCTCACAGCGTGCCAGTTGCCGCTCTCAGTATGATTGTTGCTGCATGGTGCCCCATCGTGCTCCCACGCAGTGCCACGGCACGTGCAGGCGCCACCCAACCAGGAAGCGATGTGCGCAGAGCGAGAGACGTGGAGATGCTGTTGTCCCGCTCGTGCTCCTGCTCGTTCGTGAGTTCCTCCCGCTCCCGGTCCCCGCCGCGGGCCCTGGTCATCCCTCTTCGGCCCTCGCCTCTGCCAGGCCTCTCAACGCTCTCCTTCGTGTTGCCACCCCTCCTGCACCTTCCGCTGCTAGTGCTCCTGCCCTTGCTCGCACTCTCTCACGAGCGGCGAACATATCCGTATCCACGCCCTCGCGGTCTGGATTCGGGGGCGCGATCCCATTGATACGCCGTCGCATGGATACGTTCCGCGCGAGGCATCCAGGAAAAAAACCATATCCCAAGGGTCGCGGCCCATGCTTTCGGCCCTAGAGGCCGTTGATGTGGATACGTTTCCCGCCCAAAGCTCCACCCCCCCCTCCGTGGAAGCAAGCACATTGAGCCGAACCGCCCTCCTCCTCATCACTATGATATCCTCCTCCTCCTCCTCGTCCTCCTCCTCCTCTCCCTCTTTCTCCGCCTCCTCCTCCTCTTCCTCCTCCCTCCTCCTCTTCCTCCTCCTCCTCCTCGTTCTCCCCCTTCCTCACGGCCATGTGGACGACAGCCACGGCTGCCTCACGATGGACCCCTCGGACCGTCTCGCCGTCTCTGGATGACGTGCGGGAGCGTGCTACGGCGATGCGTGGAACGCGCTGAGCTGAAATGATGATCCCAAGCCGCCGGCTCTCGTACGGTTTGGGATTTTCGGGGCTCAAGAGACGGGGGTCAATGCAAACGGGGGTCAGCCAGGGCGCCAGATCTTGCAGGATCTTGCAGAGCCAGGGCTGCACTGGCCCTGGTTTGGGTGCAGGATCCTGCAGGATCCAGGATTCTGCAGGATCCGGCAGGATCTTGCAGGATCCTGCAAGGCCTGGCTGGCCCGGGTTTGGATTGACCCGGGTCAGAAGATCCCCGAGATTTCGACGGTGCGCATCTCGAGTTTTCTCTTCTTGCGTGGGAGCCAGGCTTCTCAATGCCCTTCCCCCCCCCCCCCGCAAGGCCACTTTCGGGTCTCTGACTTCTTCATCTTCTTCTTGCTCCTCCCTCCGCCTGCCTTGTCCTGCTCGTCTTCTCCCGCTCCCGCCCCCCCCCCTCCCCTCCTTCCCGCCGCTCTGGTCTCGATCCTCCCCTTCGGCTCCCCCCGGGGTTCCCCACTCCACGACTCTTCTCTGCCCCTGCCCCCCCCCCTCCTCCCCTCCCTCCCGCTCCGGTCTCGCTCCTCCCCTCCGGCTCCCCCCGGGGCTCCCGACTCCACGACTCTTCCCTGCCCCTGCCCCCCCCCCCCCCCTCCCACCGTGCCCGTGAGCCCCTGCCTGGGCCCAGTGTTCCGCCCGGGGTGGCGCCCCCCCCTGCCAGGGTTCCTTTCGAGGCTTCCGATTCGATTCGATTTCTCGATGGACTCCGCTTCCGATTCGATTCGATGTTGGATTCCGATTTGGGTTCCGATCTCCTTACAGAGGCCTACGAGCCTCCTGACTTCCGCCGATTCGACTTCTCCCGACTCGGCTGCCGATTTCCGCCGATCCGATCGATTTCGATCGCCGATCCGACTTATCGATTCGATTCTGGGCTCTCCTGCCCTGCCCAGGAGCGGCCCGACTGGTGATTGGTGCAGCCCACGCTGCAGAGCCAGGGCGAGCGAAGCAGCCCCCTGCCTCCTCTGCCTGAGCCCTCCTCCTCCTCCTCCTCCTCCTCCTCCTCCTGCTCCTCCTCCTCCTCCTCCTCCTGTGCGCCTCGAGTCGTGCTCCCCGATCGCCGCCGCCCAGTTCGTGCTCGTGCTGCTCGTCCTGACGTGCATGTGGGCAGCCAAGGCGCCCGCTTGATGCGAGCACCGCTCCTCCGCCTCCCCCTCCTCCATCCGCCTTCCCCTCCTGGGTCCCCCCCTGGTCACTCATGCGGGGTGGGAGTGTGGACGGGGAGGCAGAGAATGAGGGTGATGATGATGGTGATGATGATGAGGAGGAAGAGGAGGAGGAGGAGGAGGAGGAGGAGGAGGAGGAGGAGGAGGAGGAGGAGGAGGAGGAGGTGGAGGAGGAGGTGGAGGAGGGAAGAGGAGGATGATGCGGAGGAGGAGCAGGGGGAGGAGGTGAAGCTGAAGCTGAGGCTGACAATGGAGCAGGCTCCTTCGCATCCCTCGAAGGGAGGGCGGACCCCCCCTGACACCAGAGGGCACAAGGCCAGAGCCGGAACTCCCTGTGGGCCCTCGCCTCCCCCCGCACGCAGGGGAGGCCCCAGGGAGAGTCCGCCCTCCCCGACGCCTCCCCGAGCCTCAAGGCGCGAAGGCCTTCTCGCGCATCCCGCTCTTGCCGAGAGACCTCAGGAGCATGCACTCCTCGATGAACAATCTGGCCTTCCCCTGGAGCCCCACAACTTGCCGTCGAAGCAGTACTTCACCGGCACCCGCATTGGACGCCGAACTCCGCAGCAGTTCTAAGGAGTTTCAAAGAGTCTTATGGTTGTCGCCCAAGGAATGGTATTCCGGCGCGGTTTAGGATTGTCAGGGCGTAGCGTGTTGAGTTCCCAGGAAAGGTGTTTTGGCACGATTCAGGATCGCCAGGACGCAACAGTAACGTCGGTTCGCGGCGTTGAAGTCCCAGGAGTGTCGTTTTGGCACGATGGAGGATTCTCAGACGGTTGTCTTCCCACGGTGCACTTCCCGCAGTGATTCCTTGTCGGGACCAATGAAAAGGTCCCATAGGAGGGCAGTTTTACTGCAACATCCTTGATGAGTCTTGGGTTTGCACTGGGCTTCCTCCTCTCCGCCACTATATATACATATATTTATATATACACACAGACGCCCTCCACTGGATAGCTCTTGGGCCTCAGGGTAGGGTAGCGGTGTAGAAATCACCATTGGTAGCCATCGATTTTGTGCACCGCCCTCTCCTTGAAGGTACATGCGAAGTTCGTCGGAGGGCGTCCGAGTATATGTATATGCATGAACATAAATACATATATATACATACAGATATGTGTTTTTGTCCGTTGCGTAACCTCCCTCCTCCTCCTCCTCCTCCTCATCCTCCACCTCTTCCTCTTCCTCCTCCTCCTCCTCTTCCTCCTCCTCCTCATCCTCCTCCTCCTCCTCCTCCTCCGCCCCCTCCCTCCTCCTCCTCCTCCTCCTCCTCCTCCTCCTCCTCCTCCTCCTCCTCCTCCTCCTCCTCCCCCTCCGTAGCCATTTTGGCTCAAGATGCCTTGCTCCCTCGGGGTCAGAGTGGAGACCTCTGATCCGAGGCCAGCTTTCACCAGCTTCCAGCTCCAGGGACGCGCACCCCCCTGGAGTGCCGAGACTACCGCATGCCTAATGGAGAGCGTGTTGGCTCCGCGCCGCGCCGTGTCAAGAAGAAGGCAAAGGGCAAGCTCCAGAAGTCCGCTCGTGGCGAGGATGCCTGGGAGACCGTGGATGTCGCTGATGATTCACATGATGATGACGCTGCTGCATCTGGCAACCACCCTTCTGGCGCCCATGGTCCTGCCCCTGCACAGGCTCACGCTGCTGGCGATGAGGAGCATGGTGATGCCATGGAAGAAAGCGACGAGGAGCACGACCGCGACGCATACGTTCAGCGGCTGGCAGGCGACCTTGTCTCAAAGAAGATGGCCGAGCACAGGGATGAGCTCATCAAGGACCTCACGGCTGTGGTCTCCTCGACCGTCTCCGAGCAGGTGCAGAGTTTTGCTTCTCAGCTTAATGAGCATGCTGCATCTGCTAGCAAGCTCGCGGAAGGAGTTCGGATGCTGCCTCAGATGGCCCGCGACGCCTCCGAGCAGTTCTGCTCAGACAAGCTCGACCAGCTCCAGCGCAAGTTCCAGGCTCAGCTCGATGGACACACGATTCGACTACGAGCTTCTGAACGACGCCTGGATGAACACGATACCGTTCTGCAAACTCTCAAAGAACAGATTGAAGAGCTCCGTGGTGCCTTGGCGCTTGCAGACAAGGCCCCGAAGCCTCCGCCTGCCAGTGCTGCGGGCTTTGAGCGCTCCGTCGACGCCACCATCATTCGCATCATGGCCTCCAAGTTGGTCGGGCTGGACAAGGTCAAGCAGACTCTCACGGAGTGGATCGCCACGGGGGGAGTGGAGGCCAAGCACTTCGAGATCACCTCCGAGGAGAGCGTCGCCCGCCAGTTCACGATCCAATTCACAGGCGCGGTTGGCCCTGCAGCTCGCAGGGTCGCCAAGGTCTTGGGCGCCCAACGCATCTCGGCTGGCAACTGGAAACGTTTCGAGGTGGTGGCCACTGATAACTTGCCAGCCAGGCTCCACATCGGCGCTGACAAGAACCCAAGGCAGATCAAGCTCGAGATCCAGGGGCGCAAGATCCGCGCGGCGTTCGCTGACATCGTCAGCGACAAGAAATGGTTCTTCGACCGCGACAGGGGCTACATCATGGCAGGCTGGGACCCGGTCCTGCGCATCTCGCCCAACCCTGGCAACATCTCTTCCGAGGTCGCCTGGGCTGACAACTTGGTGCAGAAGCTCGGGCCCCCCCAAGGATCGTCTGACCGAAGCTGTTCGGGCGGTGGTTGCACCGCCTGAAGCTGCAGAGTGGAATATTTAGCAGCTTTGCCTCCGCCATTCATGGTCCTCTGGCTGGTGCACCATCCTTTTCATTTTCGTCGTGGAATGCTCGCGCCCTTCTTCAGTATCATGCTGCTCAGGCACGTCCCAAGCTTGCCTACCTCAAGCGCCTGAACTTCACTCGAGGCATCGTTGCCCTCCAGGAGGTTCACCAGGGCCAGGAGCAGCTAGCGGACTTTCTTGCCAAAGTGTCTCCGAAGGCTCGTATTTACACCAGTTACTGTGAGGGGTCTGCAGTGCGGGGTGGTGCGGCTACGATTCCCCCTCCATTATGCGAGTCCTCTGTTCATCACCGAGAGCTGGTTCGAGGGCGCGTTCTTCGGGTTGTTCTTTCATCGGGAGGCGTTCGCATTTTTCATTTCAATGTACACAACCATGATCTTTCTCCTGGTCAGCTCTCTTTGGTCACAAAGGTTTTGGCGACTGACCTGTCCTGTGCTCACGCGGGCCCGCTTCACAACGTGGTGGTAGTCCACGGCGACATGAACTCTGCTCCTCGGCCTCCTCTGCTTCTTCATCAGCCTGATCGCCACCTTCGCGAAGGCAAAGGACAGCATGCTCATGCGGCACGTTGGAAACGGGCTCTTCAAGATATGATAGAGGTCTCTTCAGATGAGCCTACTCATTACGATCGGCTTTCGCACTCAGTTTCTATTTTGGACCGCTTCTGGTGCAGCTGGCCCGGGTTGATTATGGCGCAGATTACTTCCGAGCCCTCTGTCGTGGATTGTCCTGAGGCTCTTGCAGATCGTTGTGTGAGCGACCACGCAGCTCACGTTGTTCGGCTCACCCAGCGTCTTGCGAAACCCCGTAAGCAGCAGCGGATTCCTCGTCATCTCTTTGAAGCTGTGGGCTATCGACAACAGCTTGAAGCGGTGCGTTCCAGTCTCGACTATGCCAGCAAAAGTCCTCTGCGCCAGGTGGAACTTCACAGGTGGGCCTTACGGGAAGTAGCTGCTGACTCTCGTGATAGACAAGTCACGTGTGCACCTGAATCGCTTCACTCTCGGCTTCTTCTGGCCCGTCAGATTGCTCGAGTAGTTTGGCGCAACGACTTTCGGTTGGCTTCCTTGCTGGTTTCTAATCACTCCTCGGCGGCTGACTTTCTTGACCTATCACGGCGCAGAGTCCAACTTCGTCACCCTGCTTCCTTTCAGAGCTGGTGCGATGATATCCAACGACGGCATGCTGATCATCTTCGTCGACGCCTTGAAGAACAACTTGCGCGGCCTCAGGCTCCTCAGGCTCTCAGGCACCAGCTGGCTGCAGTCGAGCGCCGTTCAGCGATTTGGTCTCCCTTGAACCGTCGTCTGGTCCTTCGTGCAGTCAAACACCCCAATGGCACCGCACATGCATCGAGTGACTCGGCTGTTATGACGCAGCGCTTAATTGACCATTGGGCTCCGATCTCCAGGGCGAAGAATATTGACCAACAATTGGCGCAGTCTTACATCGAGCAGCACGTCCCACCGCTGGACTTCGAGCGGGTGGCGCCTCCGTCCCCTGCTTTGCTTCGCCGTGTTGCTCGCAAGATGCATTATTCGGAGCCTGGCATTTACTCTATTCCGTATTCAGCTTGGGCAGCATCTGATATTGGCCTCGATGTTCTGGCTGAAGCCATGATGTGGGTCATGAGTGGGCAGTTCTTGTTCAAGAGCTCCAACGACACGCTCCAAGTATGGCTACCTAAGGGCGAGGAGGTGGGCGACTCATGGGCCACTGGGTGCACTCATGCCCCGAGCTCGGTTCGTGTCCTGGGCCTTCGCAATGCAGACATCAAACTGATCACGGCGACTATCAACCTTCAGTTCAGCAAGCTGCTCATGGACTGGGCGCCGCGGTCTCAACGGGGCTTCATTCCCAAGCGCAACTTCGGCACCAACGTCTTAGAGCTTGACGTGGCCTCCCGAGTTTACTCCAGCGCCCCTGGCGCCACTACAGATATGCCCGCCCTCGTCGCGCTGGATTTTGGTGCGGCCTTCCCTAGTCTCGCTCAAGCTTTTATGACTATGGTCTTCCAGCGGATGCGTGCGCCCTTCGCCTTCATGGCGGTCTTGGAACAACTTTACCACATATTGGATGCGCTGGTCATGCTCAACGGGTCCCCTACCCTTGCGTGGCGTATTTCGTCTGGGATCATCCAGGGCTGCTCTTTGAGTGGATCTGTCTATGCAGCGGTGACGGCATGCTTCCTGTTTGACTTGCAGAAACGGCTGGAGGCACCACGGCTGGGGCTGGCTCGAGCATGTGCGGGTGATATAGGCTGCGCGGTCAAAAAGCTGTCTGCCCTCAGCATTGTCGCCGATGTCATGAGCACCGCAGAGGCTATCGCCACACTGTCGCTCAAGCTCACGAAGTGTATGCTGGTTCCGCTGCATGCTGCCTTTTCGTCGACTCTTGTGGCAGAAGTCCGTTCGACGATTACCTCCTTGGTCCCATTCTTCGCGAACATTCAGGTTGTCAGTGCTCTGTTCTATCTCGGACTTGCCATGGGACCTGCTGCTGACGACGATTCATCCTGGTTGGCACCCTCTATCAAGGTCAAGCTCCGCTCGAAGCTGGTTGGTGGCAGCCCGATGGCGGTCTCTCGGCTTGCTACTCACTATGCGACCCGTATCACGCCCGTGCTCTCCTACGTTGCGCAGTTCAGGATGATGCTTCCCTGGCTTCTTCGTGAGGAGCTTCTCGCTCTGGCACGCACCTTCAGGGTCCCGCTGGGTGTCTTCAACATATCGGCTTGGCTTCAACTACGTGGTGCTGTTGGTCCGTCTGTTCCTTCGCGGTTGGCATTGAGCTTGGGGGCTCTCAACCGCACGGCACGATCGACGCTGCCCACTTTCTGCCATCTGCATGACTGGCTCCGTCGCCAACATGAACGCCTTGGTGATCACCGCTCACTCTCGCAGACGGCTTCGGGGCGTCCCTATCCTCATTTTTGGAAGTCCGAAGCCTTTGTGGAAATTTTGCAGCGGGCTGTGGAGGCATCTTCGAGCAGGGCCTTTCCAGCGTACACTTCGCAACGTCTTACTACAGCGACTGCCGCCGCCTCAGACTGGCTGAGAGAGGGCAGCGGGTCTTCAAAGGCACATCACTGCGATGCTTCGCAAACTACTGGTTCCGCACCCTCTTTGGGACTGCTTTGTGGGCAGGCCGGTGCGCACCTTCCCTCATGTGGTCGATGGGGGTCGCTCGCTTATCCCGTCAAATCGTTGGACATACATCATGAAGTACCTTCGCGGCTGCTCCATGCCCTGGGCGTTTGCTTACCTCAAGACAGTTGCCAACGGATGGTTGACCTCGCACCGCATCCTGCAACCGCATGGGAGGCTCTGCTGTCGCTTCGGATGTGTTGACCAACCTGGCGCCTTGAAGCATTATCTTGAATGTGTTCCTTTCAGGCGGCTGGTGGAGCAGGAGCTTGGCTGCTCGCGGCCTGCCTCCGCTCTGGGACGGCTGGGCCTTCTCGGCAGTGCTGTTCTACTTGGCCGCGTTGTGTTTGATGCTGTCGTGATGTGCTACACTTACGCCGCAGCGGCTCATGGCACTAGCTCGCACATATGGTCTCCCTCGGCTGCGCGCTCCTTTGTAAAGGCGGCGGTGCGCACCGCGAAGCTGGGAGCCTCTTCGAATGCCCGTGCGCCGATGGTGTCGTTGGCTACAGCAGAACACTTGCAGCCATCATCCTCGGTGTCCTCGGTGTCATCCACATCATCTTCCTCCTCGGGCCCATCTTCTTCGACGTCACCACCGCCTTCGTCTCCATCTCTTTCAGCGACTACCGATGTCAACATTGTTGCTGCCGCTTTTGCGTTGGGGCCATCGCTGTCTGACACGGATAGCACGCCCCTCAACGGACCCTATGCATCGACAGCTCTGGCTCAAGAGACTCTTGTGGCCAGCACGTACGACTCGCCCCTCACCGCTGTCGACAACATGCGGGCTATGGGGCTCCTCCATGTTCATGCTTGCGTGGCGAGCCTCGCCTGTGGCTCTCACTCTACGCCTTCGGCACCTTCATCTCCTTCGTCTTACCCTGCGGGCAACACAGGGATCCGCAACAACGTGATCGTCGTGGACTCAGAGCCCTCCAACGACAACCACATCTGCGATACCTTGGCGATGCACAGTGCCTCCAGCTCGTCCCAGTCGGCCCCTCCGTCAGGCTTAACTGGAGCACTTCGCCGACATGAACCGTACCAAGCATTGGTGAGCACGGTGGGTCGTTGGTCCCAAGCGTGGGTTCCGTCCCTCGCGCTCTCTACTCCTGGCAGCGACCTTGACCAGTGGATGTCATGGTGCCTCCCATACCTTGATGGAGTGCTACGCTACGAGGATTTTGGTGCTTTTCTTCAGCTTGTTCATGGTAGGCCTGGCTTGAGTGGCGCTCGTCGTCTGGTGGCCTCGGAGGTTTGTCTTCATGGATGGTACTTGGGAGCTGGCCCCCGAGAAAGGTTTCGAAGTCGGCATTGTGAGGCATGGACCGTCCGT
>CAUYUJ010014236.1:318608-333608 GCA_963575745.1 Prorocentrum cordatum | reverse complement strand
CACCCAGTTGCTGCTATTCTAGTGCGTAGTCAGTGTACTCCATTCTTACTTCCCCCTTCCGCCCCTGCTTCGCTCCCTTCACCTCCGCTTCGGTTGGCGCACGTCCTGTCGGGCCTTCGAAGCTCCCTCGCCTTTCAATGTCGATGGCGACACGCAAATTCTAGACGCTTCGCGTAACCGCACCAGCGATGATCGTTCTCGACCGGATCGTCCCGGCAGCAACCCTGGCCTGCCTGGACACAGGCGACTGCTCAGTGTGTGCACTACACGTCGCACTGGCTGGTTCCGACGCCTCCCTCGGTCCCGACGACAGGGTTGCGGGCCTTTCCTACATCGGCGGCGGACTTGCCTTGTCCCAGACCGACCTCAATGCCCCTCCACCACCGGCACCGGCCCCGGGCACCAGACTGGACCCTCCGTTCATCCCCGACGAAAGGCTCGCGCTCGAAAAGAAGAACAACAGATACACGTGCGACAGTTGCGGGAAGGACTACCTGACTGCCGCTGATGGTACCTGGATCTCCGACAGCACGCGCCAGATGGTCGCTCAGAATAGACCTCAGGCGTACATCAAATGCGCCAACATGGGCTGGTACGGCGCCGGCTGCTGGATACGGCACCTCGAGGACAATGGCTTCCCTACGCCTGCCGGAACGAAGCTCACCGACAGTATGAGGGAACATGGGCAGCAGATATCGGGGACCTGCAACGACAGAGCGAGTGTCTTCCCTTCCCTGGGACTCCTTCCGCTCGGCTACGGCTGCAGCCCCCTGGCGGACACGAGGCAGTTAGATGACCTCCTCATGGAACGGACGGGCATGAAGATCCCCGAGTGTGCCAATACCACCATTCCGGTCCTCCGGATCCGGGACGACCGCTTCGGCATCAAAGCCGCTCAAACGCGGACCTACTCCGCGCGGTGCGACACCTGCCCCCAGGGGGCCCCGCTCCTGGTCTGGGACCCCGGCTCTCCGCCGCTGGGGTGCTTCGTATGGAAGCCAGCTGAAGACATAGGAGTTCCCGAGCAACATGGACTGCCCCCCATCGATAAGCGTGCCCTGGCCTGGTGGGGGCGCCAATGGAACGCTACTTGGTGCTGCCGGCGCTGTCTGGTCCCGATTTGGAACATTGGCCCGGCCACCCTGGACCACATCCTGGATCGCGACTTCAGGCCGCTGTATCCAGATGAACCTCCGGCCCTTCCCCCGCTCAGCAGCCAGATTGGGTTCGAGGCACCCGTGGACATCGTGGATTTCCTCCCGTGGCTTGGCGAGGACGCCAAAGCCCAGGACCAATTCACCAAGGTCGGAGCAAGCAATCCCCTGGACCCAGCCAGGCAGCTCTGGCGCGGCGCCAGAGATCACCTCCCTGGCAGGGTCCCTGCCATCTGGTGCGTGTTCTGGTGGTGACGACAGGCCGGATACTCCCATGGCGGCCGACGCAGACAGGTCTCAGGGTTCAGCGGACGACTCACGCATGGGCCACCATGACCCGCCCGACGACGACAGCGGTGAAGGCGCGGAAGACGGGCTCCCCCTTCACAAGATGGAGCCCGACTACGAAGAGGATGGACCCGCCCGTCCTCCCACGCCTTCCGAGTCGGCCCAGGAGGGTGATGAGAATCGCTCAGGCGGAGATGGCCCACGGCGTAGCCCGTCGGCGGGCAGCTCCGACACCAGCCGCGAGGATACCGCGACTTCAGTCACAGAGGGCGCGCCCTACGCCGATCGCGGGAGGGCTCCAGCTCGAAACCCCGCGAGGCACGAGAGGACCAGCGACGATGGCACCTCGCGGTACGAGCGCCTTCCCGCGCCCACCCCGACGCCCCGTGAGCGGAGGCCCACTACTCTCGCCACACTGGCTCTTCGGAGCAGGGCGCACTCAACATGCTGTCCTGCCCTGATGGAGGCGTCCCAATGTACGCAGTCAGGCTGGGCACCGTCGAACTCGAGCGTCCCGACGAGACACCAGCCAATTGCATATCCAGGCATCAGTCACAGCTGGGAGCAGTCTTTTGCGCACTGTGGACAGCGAACACGCAGCGTACCCTGCCCCCTGGATGGGGGGCGCCCAGGTCCGACCCGAAACTACACATGCCCGAGGATATCATCAACTTCCTAGAGGCCTGGAAGGACTGCGGGTACGATGCCTACGAGATGGACAGGAGACTGGGCTATGGTATCGACTGGAACTAGATGCGAGCCAACTACCTGCGGTACTCCCAGACAGACGACCTGAGCAAGGGCGGCTATCGCCACGCGGGCTGGCCCGACCGTGCGACAAGTTCCCGGGGCACCTGGGGCAGTTGGCAGGGCGAGTGGCGCGACGGATGGCGTGAGGATCACTGGCAGGCGTGGCCTTGGGGTGCCGTTCGGTAATACCGTCTGCTCCGTGCGTGACACCACGCATCCTGCATGCCACTTGCCACTGGCATCGCTGCCTTTCTCCGCCGGTGGCCGACGCCCTCTTGTCACTCGGCTCCTCTCTCCCCGACATGTTTCACTTCCTGAATCCCAGCGGACGCTGCCCAGGCCGCGCCGCTGGTCCCGAATCGCGGCGCTCTGCCGCCCTCCGCCCGATGCGCGCACCTCCTGCCTTTGGATCCAGGTGTGCGCTTCGGCAATGCCGTCCACCGCCTCTCCGCAGTGGACTCGCGGCCTCAGGCCCTACTGTAGCTGTCTCACCGCCAGGCCTTCCTGGCCTGTCAGTGGGCCACTGCCGCCTGACCACTGGCTCCCCCCTGGACTTTCTAACCGAACGATCGGCCTTCCGCCGTCGCCCTGGACCTTTCAAACAAGAAGGACGGCCTTCCGCCGTCGCCCTGGATCCGTTGGCTCTGTGGGACACGTCTCGGGTACAAGACGTCCTCGCCCCTCTGTGCTAGACGACTCGGCTGGGTATCGCTGGGCCACCTTTGATGTGCACACCCCTAGGGGTCTGCCGTGTATCGTGCCCTTCCTTGCCTTCCACTCGTCGGATCTGGGCTGTCGCATCTCAGGTGAGGGTGTTCTGTCTAGTCATCACTCTCCACACCCTGGATGCGCTTCTTGCGTTGCGACTGGCTCGCCGTCTGCTTTTCAGTTGGTACTTGTCCCCAGTCAGCCTGCTCCATGGATCGGTGCCCTCTGGACGTCATTGCTGGACGGCTTCCTACCGCGACCTTGGATCAGTGGCTTTGTGGGACTTGCCTGGGTATACACGGTCTCGTTCCGCCTGTGCTCTCCGTCTCATTGGACTGCGCTGTGACACTGTGCTGTGCGCGCGCCGCGTTTCGACGGGAGCGTGCATCCGGTGCCCTTCCACCTGTTGGGTCTGGGCCGATACGTCTTGGTGTGGTTGTCTTCTCGGATCATGGATGCACCTTGACGTCGCTGACGCCGCGGCTCGCTGCCGCCGTCGGGAGCCTCGTTGGACTACCACCCCGACCATGTGTTACCCGACAGGCTGGGGCTGGCGTCCTCGGTCGCTCCCTTGTCCGCTCCTGGACGTTGGAACGTTTTCGCGCCATTTTGGCTGCGCTCGGTGGTCTCGGTGCCTACCTCAGGCCTGTTGGACGCACCTGTATGCCCGTTCAGGGGCTGGCATGGCACCTGGACTGCATCGTCTTCCCTGGACGCTGTCGTGGGCCGCCTGATCCGCGGCCCTGCGCGCGTTAGGTAATTTAGTCGCGTCCGCGGCCCGTTCGCGACCTTCCGCCGCTGGCGCTTCCGCCTGCGGCTGTAAAAAAAAAGTAACCGCACCAGCAGCTAATTAGCCTCGTTCGTGCCCCGGACTTTGCTTCTCGCCGCCTGACCTTTGTCTCGCGGCCGCGACAGAAGAAAAATAAGTAACCGCACCAGCCGGCCGCTGACTAAAAAATCCCGGCCTCGGCCATCCTGGCACCTCGCAGCTTGCCGATGTACATGCCCAGTCTGGGCGCCCAATTCGACCTCCGACCGTCGGTTTACTTTGCTGCGGCCACCCTAGCACTTTCGCAGTAGTCCGAGGGCTCGCGCCCTTGCGCCAGATTCCCGTCCGCAGCTTCCCCTGGTTGCCGTTTACCCTGGCCGCCCGCTGCTCCGACCAGTTGCACGCGACTTTGGCAGTAATGGTGACCCGCCTACCGCCTGCCCTTTCCACTCGACGGCTCGCCGCTGAGGTGCTGCGTGAGGCTCTGGTCCACCGCTTTAGGTTAATTCGTCTGTGCGCGTCCCGCTCTGACTGGACTCGCCGCTGGCGCGCTCGCCTGCGGCCGCTGACTAAAAAGTGACCCCACCAGCCCATCCAGAAACGATGCCCAGAGGAATTGCCTCGATCAGGGAAGTGGGCAGCACACAGAGGAAGGGTCCCCCAGTGGAGGCCTCTTGGAGCGTCTTGGGGGCCTCTTGGCGGTACAAAGCGCCTCTTAGAGCGTCTTGGGTGCTTCGGAGAGTTTCTTGGGGCCTCTTGGGGGTCTCTTGGGAGCCTCTTGGGGGCTTCTTGGGCGCCTATTGGGGCCTCCTGGGGCCTCCTGGGCGCCTCCTGGGGCCCTCTTGAAGCGCTCTTGGAAGCCTTGGGAGCGCTCTTGGGGCCATCTTGGAGGATGAAACAGAGGGGAGCATTCATTTGCGTTGCCCCTCGGGAGCCCCCCCAAATCGCCTTTTGGGGCGCTCTTGAAGCGCTCTTGGGCGCTCTTGGGGCCGTCTTGGGGCTCTCTTGGGCCTCTCTTGGAGCCCTCTTGGGCCATCTTGAAGCCATCTTGAGGCCTCGGATGGCCATCGGAAGCGAAAAGGCGAGAAAGCCAACCACAATGATTTCCCCAAGGTTTTGGAAGGATTTTGGTCTCTTCGGGGCCTCCGAGGGGGAGCTGTTTGGCCACTTGGAGCCGTTTTGTAGCGGTCTTGGGGCCTCTTGGAGCATCGTTGGTGCCATCTTGAGGCATATTGGGATACCTTGAGCCATCTTGGAGGTCATCTTGGGCTCTCCCAGGCGCTCTTGGAGTCATCTGAATCAGTGCCCCCCCAGGATACCAAAATGTGACCAAAACCTTCTTGGCATTCTCGCCGAGGCCTCTTGGAGCGTCTTGGGTGCCTCTGGGGGTCTTCTTGGGGCCTCTTTGGGGGTCTCTTGGGAGCCTCTTGGGGGCATCCTGGGGGCCTCTGGGGAGCCTCTTGGGGCCTCCTGGCCACCTTTTGGGGCCCTCTTGGGGCGCCCTTGGGAGCATTGGGGGCCACCTTTGGGCCATCTTGGGTGAGATTGATCAGAGGGGGGAACTCCCCAATTAGCCCCCCCCCCAGGAGGCCACACTGGGGCCAACACCTGGATAACACCAGTGATTTTGGCTTCCTCGCTGGGGCCGTTTTGGACGCTCGAACTACCCGCGGACCCCCCCGTCCAGGTCCAGGGGCGGGGGTAGGGGGACGAAGGGGAAGAAGGGATTGGAAGAGGAAGCTCCCTAGACCACCTACGCCCTACAGGGCTGGTGGGTTCTTTTTCTCGCTCTCTGCTCGCCTCAGGCTCTGTGTATGCGGTTCTGATGCGGTATAGCTGTCGCGCTTCCCGCCGTTTCCTCTTTGCCTCGGTCAGGGGCGCTCGCCCGCAGGCATCTAATCCCGAGGGCGGCCCACCGCCCAATCCGACGTTTGACGACGACGACGACATCCTCCCTCCTTCCTCCTCCTCCATTGCTTTCCCTGATGGATGGCTTCTCCCTGTCGCACCCCGAAGCCAGTCTTGAGGGCGGGCCGGGCGTTTCGCCGGAGATTTCCTCATCATTTATGACCCTGAAGCTCAGACCATAGCGACAGTTTCACAGATGGAGGGCGGGTGGTTTTCAAAATGTGGCTCTCGCCCGCGCGCATTCGTTAACCAACTTAAAAGAGTTTCGCTGATTGAGGGCGGCCCGTCTTTAGCATGTGGCTCTCGCCTTAACGCCGCGCACATGCGTTCCATCCATTTACAAGCGTTTCGCGAATCGAGGGCGACCCGCTTTCAAAATGTGGTTCTAGTTTTGGCGCCGCGCGCATTCGTTTTAACAATTGCAAGGGTTTCACGGCTTGAGGGCGACCCGTTTTCAAAATGTGGCTCTTGCCCTAGCGCCGCGCACATTCGTTTTCAACATGTGCAAGAGTTTCACGTCTTGAGGGCAGCTCATTTTCAAAATGTGGCTCTTGCCCGAGGGACGCGCACATTCGCTTTACACATCGGCAAGAGTTTCACGGGTTCCCATGGTCAACGTATCAGAACTGGTGTTGGGAAGGATTCAGGATTATGCGGGTGCAGCAGTTACGTTGATTCGCGGTGCTGAAGTCCAAGGAATGGCGTTCTCGCACGATTCAGGATCGTCAAGACGCTGCAATCAGGTTGATCCGTGGCGTTGGAATCCCGCGAATAATGTCTTGGTATGCTTCAGGGTCTTCGAATGGTTGTCTTCCAACGAGGCAGTTCCCTCTGTGGACATTAACCGTTGCATGAGTCTATGAAGAGGGAGCTTGGAGGGAGCGTTTTTTTTCCAGCATCATTTCTGACTCTTGGATTTACATTGGTCCTCCGCCTCCTCCTCCTCCCTCCCTCCTCTCTCCTCCCTCCTTCTCCTCCCTCCTTCTGGGTGGGTGGGTGGGGTGGGGGCAGGGATCAGGATTGGGGGGACGGGATAGACGGAGGGATGTGTGTGTGTGTGTAAAGTTGGTCCAGTGCTGCGCAGTATTTTTTTTTCTGCGGCGGGAGCCGCGAGGACGCCGCGCGACTCGCTGCCGAGCAACGATTGTTTGTTTCTATGTGTGGGACGGAGGGAGGACGAATGAAAGACGTTGGGGGGGAGAAGGGATGAAGAGAGAGGAGGGGTGGAAAGGTGGGCGGGTGGGTGGGTGGGTGGTTGGGTGGGTGGGTGGCTGGGTGGGTGGGTGGCTGGGTGGGTGGGTGGGTGGGTGGCTGGGAGGGTGGGTGGTTGGGTGGAGGGAGGTGATGTATGAGCGGTCGCGCAGCGAGTCTATATGTATATATATATATATATATATGTATATATATATATATATGTGTCGTAAGCCCCAGCCTCCTGCTCAGCCTTGCTGAGCACTTTGGGCAACAAATCTTTCTCTCGAGACGCCGAAGCTATTCTCCGCCCGTGGGAGTGATCGGAGAGAATTTGCCCGCCAACTTACGCAGGTGGGACTGCCCGATGCACCCGCAACTCCCGCAGAACCGGCGCCCCAGAGACTCAGGATATTTCATCTTATGGGAGCTGTGGGCCACCCCTCCAGCAATCTTTAACACCCGGCCAGCTGGCAAACGTGAAACCTGTGCGGTGGGAAAAACTCCAAGTTGAAGAAAGTGTCTTCAGCCAGGCTGCAACGTTCGTTGCTGTGGCCGAGCCTTTGCTCACCGTGCATTTTCCGCAACTGGAGACAGCGTGGTTGGACCAGAAAGGAGCTTTGGCGGCCTCAGTGGGGGGCGGTGGGGCGCGAGCCTCAGATTTCTCCCCCTTCTCGATTCCAGCAGCAATCTCCGAAGCTATCCGACGGAGACGCTTGCGAATCAGTCTGGTATCACCCTCGATCAGGTGAAGCCTGGCTCGTTGTGACTCGGGGACTCGGTCCGTTCTGGCCGCAACTGCTGCCAACTCGTCAACATACACGTTTCCAGAGACAAGCCACGAGTGCACATGTCGATCAACCACCTCCTGGCCCTCGAGATGTCACGGTGCTTTCATGACAATAGCTTCTCCATGGGGCCTGCGAGCGAGACAAGCTTTGATCTTCGTCTGGATGTTTGCGTCGGGGCCCGCTGGGGCGTCGAACTTCTCTGCCCGCAACCCTCGATCCACTTCTTCACTGTCTGTAACATGTATTGTGTGTCCTTCGGACCACCTGATGCTGACCTCCATATACAGTTCTCCACGCGTTGCCGTCTGGCGGTCACGTCAATCAGCGAACAAGTCATCAGAAAGAACCGCCGCTGCCGTTCCAACTCGACGAAGTCGTGGATCGTGTGTGTGTGTGTGTCGGCTCCTCGTGACGCGTCTCCATGAATGACCAGTGGCTGATCCACTGTGCCGGTGCCGAAGGAGAAAGTACTGGTACAAACTGGTGTTTGGCTTGGCCACTTCTCAACTGAGCTTGGCTGATCTACTTCTGTCCAAGCCGCTGACATCAAACCTCGAAACCATGAACATTATGCTGAATTCTTCTGAGTCGCCGCGCGGTGGCATAAACCATCCGCCAACTCGGAAATCTTAGAAGCTTGATTGCAGGGGCACTGCCAATACCTTTGAAGAGCTGTCTCCACAATCTGTTGGGAGCATCTCGTGCAAAAGCCTGGGGGGTCATAGCCAGCTTCCTTCCTGCGCGATTCCGTCCAAACTCTACCTGCTGGGGGGGGCCAGCACAGTGGGGTTCCACGCAGATCCAAACGGGACCTCGCCATCCCTGGGGGGGTGCGCGAAGTGTGAAACTGTCTCCATTCTTGAGGGCTGCGGGGGGGCCAACACAGTGGGGCCCTACGCAGGTCCAGCGGGACCTCGCCTCCTGTGCTGGCCGGGGTCGTGGGGGCCCTCCCCTCCCCCCCCAATTCGGTGCAGGTGGCCTGTCCTGGGCACGGCGCGTCGGCGCCCGCTCGCTCGGTCAGCGCCCGCCAGACTAAAAATTACCCGGTGACGTACCCAACCCATTTGTATCAATGGAAACGAGGAGTTGGCCGAAACTTGCATGGACAACCAACTTGATGTTTAAGCTACTTGGGACACGCGCCTATGGCATGATGCGCAGGAGAACCATGCAAGAACGAGGGGCGACAGCTACAGGCTCGAAGAGGACATGGGGAGTCGGGAACGCAGAGCAGGAGAAAAACGTGCGGGAAGCCGAACCATCAGCACGGCAGCAGCAGAGGAAAGGTGACTGCAGGAGGAGAACAAGGACGAAAGCGGCGTCGAATTTGAGTCTGCGGTGGGTACCCACTGTGCTGGGCCCCCCAGCAGGCCTCGAAAGTGGCGACAGTTTCACAGATCGCAGCCCCCCAGGGATGGCGAGGTAAAATTCGAGTCTGCGGTGGGTACCCGCTGTGCTGGGCCCCCCAGCAGGCCTCGAAAGTGGCGACAGTTTCGCAGATCGCAGCCCCCCAGGGATGGCGAGGTCTAATTTGAGTCTGCGGTGGGTACCCGCTGTGCTGGGCCCGCCAGCAGGCCTCGAAAGTGGCGACAGTTTCACAGATCGCAGCCCCCCAGGGATGGCGAGGTCACATTTGAGTCCGCCGTGGGTACCCACTGTTCTGGGCCCGCAAGCAGGCCTCGAAAGTGGCGACAGTTTCACAGATCGCAGCCCCCCAGGGATGGCGAGGTCTAATTTGAATCTGCGGTGGGTACCCATTGTTCTGGGCCCGCAAGCAGGCCTCGAAAGTGGCGACAGTTTCACAGATCGCAGCCCCCCAGGGATGGCGAGGTCTAATTTGAATTTGCGTGTGGCGTCACTTTGCTGGGCCCCCCAGCAGGCCTCGAAAGTGGCGACAGTTTCACAGATCGCAGCCCCCCAGGGATGGCGAGGTCTAATTTGAATCCGCCGTGGGTCCCACTGTGCTGGGCCCCCCAGCAGGCCTCGAAAGTGGCGACAGTTTCACAGATCGCAGCCCCCCAGGGATGGCGAGGTCTAATTTGAATCCGCCGTGGGTGCCCACTGTGCTGGGCCCCCCAGCAGGCCTCGAAAGTGGCGACAGTTTCACAGATCGCAGCCCCCCAGGGATGGCGAGGTCCCATTTGAATCCGCCGTGGGTGCCCACTGTGCTGGGCCCCCCAGCAGGCCTCGAAAGTGGCGACAGTTTCACAGATCGCAGCCCCCCAGGGATGGCGAGGTCTAATTTGAATCCGCGTGGGTACCCACTGTGCTGGGCCCCCCAGCAGCCTTCGAAAGTGGCGACAGTTTCACAGATCGCAGCCCCCCAGGGATGGCGAGGTCCCATTTGAATCCGCCCTGGGTACCCACTGTGCCGGGCCCCCCAGCAGGTTTCGAAAGTGGCGACAGTAACACAGATCGCAGCCCCCCAGGGATGGCGAGGTCCCATTTGAATCCGCCGTGGGTACCCACTGTGCTGGGCCCCCCGGCAGCCCTCGAACGTGGCGACAGTTTCACAGATCGCAGCCCCCCCTCCCCCCCCAGGGATGGCGAGGTCCCATTTGAGTCCGCCGCGGGTACCCACTGTGCTGGGCCCCCCAGCAGGCCTCGAAAGTGGCGACAGTTTCACAGATCGCAGCCCCCCAGGGATGGCGAGGTCTAATTTGAATCCGCCGTGGGTGCCCACTGTGCTGGGCCCCCCAACAACCTTCGAAAGTGGCGACCGTTTCACAGATCGCAGCCCCCCAGGGATGGCGAGGTCACATTTGAGTCCGCCGCGGGTGCACACTGTGCTGGGCTCCTCAGCAGGCCTCGAAAGTGGCGACAGTTTCACAGATCGCAGCCCCCCCAGGGATGGCGAGGTCACATTTGAGTCCGCCGCGGGTGCACACTGTGCTGGGCACCCCAGCAGCCCTCGAAAGTGGCGGCAGTTTCACAGATCGCAGCCCCCCAGGGATGGCGAGGTCCCATTTGAGCCCGCCGCGGGTGCACACTGTGCTGGGTCCCCCAGCAGCCCTCGAAAGTGGCGGCAGTTTCACAGATCGCAGCCCCCCAGGGATGGCGAGGTCCCATTTGAATCCTCCGCGGGTGCACACTGTGCTGGGCGTCCCCAGCAGCCCTCGAACGTGGCGACAGTTTCACAGATCGCAGCCCCCCAGGGGTGGCGAGTTCCCATTTGAGCCCGCCGCGGGTGCACATTTTGCTGCCCCCCCCCCCCCAGCAGCCCTCGAAAGTGGCGACCGTTTCACAGATCGCAGCCCCCCAGCTGGCACGCAGCGACGAGCGAGGCGAAAGGCAAGGGGGAAGAGAGGGACGGGAGGGGGTGGGAAGGAGACGCGCGAGCAGTGCTCTATTCAAAACGAGAACCCAACGCAGGAGGGTTGGGAAACAATACTCGACGCGGGGCTCCCCATATGTGCATCTCATTCTCTTGGTACGTCTTTTCCTTGATATCTGTCAATGAGCGCCTGTGAGCGAGGGCGAGCCGCTCGCTCGAGACATTCCCACAGTCTGCAAGCATGAGTGCGACCAATAGCAAATCTGAGAGCGACTGATTCTGAGTGTGAGTTAACCTGGGTGCGATTGAGCCTGGGTTTGAGTGGGTATGCGTGTGAGTAAAAATGAGCGCGAGTGCGTCTGTGTGCGAGTGGGTCTGAATATGGACGAATTTGAGTGCGAGCCAGTCTGTGATTGAGCGGATTGTGGCATGATGGGTCTGAGCATGGGTGAGTCTGGGCTTCAGTGGGTCTGAGTGTGAGAAAAAGTGTGTGGTAATGAATCTGAGTGCGAGTGAGCCGAGTGTGATTGGGTATGGATGTGAGGCAGTCTGAGTGTGATTCGGTCTGCGTTTGAGCTGGCCGAAGGATGATGAGTCTGAGCAGGAGCGAGTTTGAGTATGAGTGGTTCTGAGCGTGAGTCTGAGTGTGAGTAAGTTTAAGTATGGATATGAGCGAGTCTAAGTGCGAGTGAGGCTGCGTGTGACTGAGTCTGAGTATGAGTGAGTATGAATGCAGAAGGCTGAAGGAGAGCGGAGAGCGAATCAGAGTGAGGCGGAAGCGTTTGAGTAAAACCTAAAGCTTTGGAACATCGAACCTCGATCGTCTGGCCCTGGCTACTCGAGTTGCCCACGTTCTCCTCCTCCTCCTCCTCTTCCTCCTCCTCCTCCTCCTCCTCCTCCTCATCATCATCATCCTCCCCTTCCTGCTTCTGCTCCTACCGTGTTCATGCTGTCCTCCTCCTCCTCCTCCTCCTCCTCCTCGTCCTCTTCCTCCTCCTCCTCGCTTCCTCCTTCTCTTCCTCCTCCTCCTCCTCCTCCTCCTCTTCGTCCTCCTCCTCCTCCTCCTCCTCTTTGGGAGTGCTGAAACCAGCACATCGCTTGAGACATCCTCCCAAAACTGCTCCGAAAACGACATATGCCCAGCAGCATAACGGCCCAACCGCCTGAGACATCCCCGCAAACTGGGCGCGAACGTCCTCCAAATCTGCTCCGAAAGCGAAACATGTTGGAAGAGAAAAATGACCAAACCGCCGGAGACATCCCCACAACATCCCGCGAAAGGGGCCGAGTGAAATACCTCCTCCGCCGCTCCCCTTAGAGTGCCGAAGCCAGCGAATCACCTGAGACATCCTCCAAAGCTGCTCCGAAAGCGAAACATGTTGGAAGAGAAAATGGCCAAACCGCCTGAGACATCCCCACAAAATCCCGCGAAAGGGGCCGAGGGAAATACCCCCCCGCCGCTCCCCTTAGAGTGCTGAAGCCAGCGAATCGCCTGAGGCATCCTCCAAATCTGCTCCGAAAGCGAAACATGTTGGAGGAGAAAAAGCAAAACCGCCTGAGACATTCCCACACCAATCCGCGAAAGGGGCCGAGGGAAATACCCCCCCGCCGCCCTCCTTAAGTGCTGAAACCAGCGAATCGCCTGAGACAGCCTCGCTAACTGCTCCGAAAGCGAAACATGTTGGAAGAGAAAATGGCCAAACCACCTGAGACATCCCCACAAAAATCCGCGAAAGGGGCCGAGGGAAATACCCCCCCGCCGCTCCCCTTAGGAGTGCTGAAGCCACAGAACCGCCTGACACATCCTCAACATCAGTGTGCGTGAGTCATCCGATGAGTGGACCTGAGTGAGTGTAGTGAATGTATGAGTACAAGTACGAGTGAGTCTGAGTGATGAGTGAGTCTGAGTGATGAGTGGGTCTGAGTGATGAGTGAGTCTGAGTGGTGAGTGATGAGTCTGGGTCATGACTGAGTCCGAGTGATGAGTGGGTCTGGGTGATGAGTGAGTCTGTGAGTCTGAGTGACTGACTGAATCTGAGTGATGAGGGAGTCTGAGTGATGACTGAGTCTGAGTGGGTCTGAGTGAGAGGAGGTGAGGTGGTGTTCTGTTCTCTCTCTGTTCCTCCGGCGCGGTCCGCCAATAACAAGAACCCCATCTCCTTGGATATGGGGAAAAAACATCCCTGGGGGGGACTGCGAAGTGTGAAACTGTCCCGTCCCACTTTCCAGGGCTGCTGGGGGCCAGCGCAGTGGGGCCCCACGCAGATTCCAAACAAACCTCGCCATTATTTCGCTGCTTCTGCGGAGGTGAGTGTTCTTCCGCCCCGATGTCTTCCTGTTGCTTATCCATCCCAGTACAATGCCTCCTGGCCTTTTGTATCTCTATTCTGCGAGTCGGCCACGCACGCTGCACACGACATCGATATCCGCCATGCGTCATCTCTTGCAGTCTTGTTGTCGCGCCAGTGTCGGCACACCTTATATCATCCTTTGGTGGCGATGGGTTCGGTACGTCGCAGGGTAATTATCCATCGCGATAACGCTCCATGCTGTTGCAAGAAGTCCGCGCAGCGTCAAACAACGACGCATTTGAGAAAGATGGAGGGGACACACCATGAGGACGTACGGACCGCCCTCCCCTCCCCTCCCCCGAACTGGTCACTCGAGGCGCCTGGCTGCCAACGCGCCTCTGGCCCTTGACCAGATGAGCATCTACGCGAAGGATCGGTGGGGTACCTCCTTCCCACGGTCAATACACACCGATCGTTGACAGTTAGTATTTGTGGATTCCCGGATCCCGATCTACTTTTGGGCGACTGACTACTTCGAGAGTCGAGCGGTTTCTCCTCCTCCCTCCTCTTCAGGGGGCGGGCGGAAACCCAACATTTCGGATGCAAGTCCTGGGAGGTCAAATTCTGATTTTGACCTGGTCCAATCCGGCTTAATCCGGCGTGATCCCGCTTAATCTTGCCTAGCCCCGCTTAATCCGGTTTTATCCCGCTTAATCCGAGGCCCACTCCGGCGTAACAGCTACCAAATGGGGCTTCATCCTCCTTAATTTTTCCGACGAAAACCTCCCAGTAGTAGCCTCCCAACAACATGGGAGGGCCCCGCTCCAGGAGAGGCATGCCGAGGTGAGCCTCACCCCCCCCCGTGAGGGGCTGGTGCTCACACGCGGCCCCCATCCGCACGTGTACGCCGCCGCCAGAGACAGCCTCCGATCCCCTTCCTCCCAGGCCTCCAGGTGCGTGTGCGGTGTCCTCCGTCGTCCTCGCCGCTCCGTCGTTCCTTCTTCTTCTCCTTCTCCTTCTTTTTCTTTTTCTTTTTTATTCATCTGTCTTCTTCTCCTTTCTTCTTCTTCTTATTATTATTCTTTCTTCTTCTTCATTCTTATTCTTCTTATTGTGTCTTTTTTCTGTCTTCTTGTTCTTATTATTCTTTATTATTTCTTTTTCTTCTTATTATTAGTTATTATATGTCTTATGCTTCTTATTATTCTTCTTCTCTCTATTTACCTCTTGGTTTTTGTTGCCCCCCTCCGGCGCTCCACTGGGGAGGGGTCGATGGCCGCAGTCTCCGGGCGACAAGGGGGCCCGCAGCTCGAAGGCCTGGAGCAGGGGGGGGACCTCACATCCAATATGCTGCAAAATGGACCGCCTTGGGCCCAGGAGGGGCCCCTGGTCTTCTCAGGGGAACAAAAAGTGGCATAAACATAAAAACTCGGAGGTCCGCGCGGATTTCTCGGATCGGCGCTGGACCCCCGTCCCTGGCGCGCGGAGCGCGCCAGGGGCGGCGCTGGAGGCGCCGCCGGAGGGCCCCAGCGCCGATCCGAGAAATCCGCGAGGACCTCCGAGTTTTTATGTTTATGTCACTTTTTGTTCCCCTACTTCTGTCGGGCCGGGCGAAAGGGGGGGATTGGGAAAGGGGGGGTTCCGAAATCTGCTGCATGCAGCTGGTTTTGGCCTCACGGAGGGGCCCATTCCTCGATACATGGCCGCCTCCCGGCGCCGGGAGGCGCCGGGAAAATCAGCTACGTGAGCTGATTCTCAACCCCCCCCTTTGCTATCCCCCCCTTTGCCCTACTTCTGGCTGCTCCCCGGGTGTCGGCCCGGGAGCCTGCCCCCGTGGCCGAGGCGCGCCGCGGCCAGGAGGAGAGGCCCTTCCGTT
>CAUYUJ010014236.1:305493-318508 GCA_963575745.1 Prorocentrum cordatum | reverse complement strand
GCCCACCAGGCGTGCTGGTAGGGCGATTTGGGCGCTTCGCCTGATGAGCCAGATTTCCAGTTCCTGCGCGGATGGAGAGCGACGGTTTTCACAACGCAGTTCTCGCTTCAGCCCCACGCGCAGTCTCTTGGATGCCTCCCGGTCGCGGCACGAACGGAGGGCCGGGCCGTTCTCAAGAGGTGGCTCTCTCGCTTTATCGGAGCGCGCGGTTTTCTGAATACATCGAACCCGTTGCGCGGAGGGAGGGTGGTTCCAGCACTTGCACACGGATGGGGAGCGACTCCTTTTCAAACCAGGGCCTTCGCTGGACGGCTCCCTGGGCACCATGTTTCTGGTCCTTTGGTTTTCTCCTGGCTGGAAGTAGGGAGGGCGGACTCTTGGTAGAATGGGGCTATTGCATGCATGGCTGACGTCTTCGGTTGCTTGTGGCGACAGTAACTCCTGCAGGGACTAATGGGCCTGGGACGGGATAGCGTTTTGCAACACCGTTGACGCATCCTGGGCTTGTTTTGGTCCTCCCCCTCCTGCTCCCTCTCCTCCTGCTGCTCCTCCTTCTCCTCCCCCTCCTCCTCCTCCTCCTCCTCCTCCTCCTCCTCCTCCTCCTCCTCCTCCTCCTCCTCCTCCTCCTCCTCCTCCTCCTCCTCCTCCTCCTCCTCCTCCTCCTCCTCCTCCTCCTCCCCCTGCGCGCGATGTCAGGAGGGGGAGGAGCAGGAGGGGAAGGAAGGGGGAGGCGCTGGGGTGTGGGCAGGGGGAGGGGCAGAAGGAGCAGGCGCAGCAGACGGACCGGGCCCCGGAGCCGTGCGCACTGGCCACCGGCCAGCGCGGCGGTGCGCGCAGACGGAGGCGGCGCGAGGGGGCCCGGCCTGCTGAGAAGCCAGCGGGCCTCTTAGAGAGCCCCCCCCCCGCCGTCCAGGAAGCCTTCTAAGAAGCCCCGGGGCTCCCCTGTCCCCGAGATCCGAGGTCGCGACAAAAGGCAGGGCGTCGCGAGAAAAATCGCGACCAGCGCCCTGGGCCCCATCTTCCTGCGGCATTCTGCGAGCGGGGCCATGATATGACGGCTCCGTGGCCCGAAGCCGGGCAACAACGCGTGGCCGCGAAAAACACAGCGACGGCCGGATCTCAGGGAAGGAGCACATTGCCCTCGCAGAGCCCTCGCAGAAACTCCCTCCCCCCTCGCGCCACACCCTTATCCTGCGCGCCGCCGACGAGATCGACCAAGCGAGGCCAGAGCATGAGCTCTGCTTAGGCTTTGTTTTCATGGAAGCCTTGAACTCCACCAGAAGTTGTTGTCGGGGGTGTTTCGCGGACATCAGCGGCGAATGGGGGCTGAATTGTTGACGCTTCGCGTATCCCCACCAGCGTGTTCTGGCGTCGCGACTTTGATTCGCCGTCAGGCTCTTCCGCTGGACTTGTGTCTCCAGTCAGTCTGTGTTACCCGTCAGACTCCCTGGATCGACGTCCTCGGGACCGTTCCTACTTGTTCGTATCCGAACTGCTGGGAACGCCTTACGCGCCATTTTGGCTGCGCTCGGTTTCCTCGGTGCCTGTCTTCAGACTCCCTGCATGCGCCGTTGCATGTCTCGTTCAGGGGCTGTTCTGCAGACTCCCTGGATTGCACGCTGGCTCTGACGCCCTGGGTCGCTGCTGCGTGCCGCCTGTCCGCGGCCTCGCGCGCGCCCGCCGCTAGTCGCGGCCGCAGCCCGCCCGCGACCGCCCGCCGCTGGCGCTTCCGCCTGCGGCTGTAAAAAAAAAGTATTCCCACCAGCGCGCGTTGTCGCGCCAATAATCTGTCGCTGTGCCCCAGCCTCGGTCACTCCGCCCTCTGGACTTCTCCTTGCGGGCCGCGAGTCAAAAAAAGTATCCCCACCAGCCCATCCAGAAACGATGCCCAGGGGAGTTGAGGTGATCAGGGAAGTCGGGGAGCATGCAGAATAACAAAGGGCGGGGGAAGCTGTCACGTACCCCAAGAGGGGGAGGATGGAGACGGAATCCTCGTCGGAGGGGGAGGGGGAGGAAGAGGAGGAGGAGGAGGAGGAGGAGAATGAGGAGGAGGATGTGGAGTAGGGAGAGGACGAGGAGGACGAGAAGGAGGAGAAGGAGCAGAGGGAGGAGAAGGAGGAGAAGGAGGAGAAGGAGGAGGAGGAAGAGGGGGATGAGAAATTGAAGAGGACGGCGAACCGAAGAGCCAGAAGCGTCTTAAATGCATTTCGGAGATCCTCTTGAGGCTTCTTGGGGGTCTCTTGGGAGCCTCTTGGAGGCCTCTTGGGCGCCTCTTGGGGCCGTCTGGGCGCCTCTTGGGGCGCTCTTGGGGCGCTCTTGGGGGCTGTAGGGGCGCTCTTGGGGCCATCTTGGAGGAGATCGATCAACGAAGGGGGGTTCCTAATTAGCCTCCCCCCTCAGGAGCTCCAAACATCGCCTCTTGGGGCGCTCTTGCTGCGCTCTTGGGCGCTCTTGGGGCCGTCTTGGGGCTCTCTTGGGCCTCTTGTGGGGCCCTCTTGGGCCATCTTGGAGCCACCTTGAGGCCTTGGATGGACATCGGAAGCGAAACGGGGAGAAAGCAAAACACATTGTTTTTTTTCGTAAGGTTTTGGGGCGATTTTGGCCTCTTCGGGGCCTCCTTGGGGAGCTCTTTGGCCACTTGGAGCCGTCTTGGGGCCGTCTTTGGGCCTCTTGGAACATCTTGGGAGCCATCTTAAGCGATCTTGCGCTATCTTGAACCATCTTGGAGCTCATCTTGGGCTCTCTGACGCGCTCTTGAAGCCATCTTGGGGCCAAACGAGCCGTCCGACCGCTCGCGAAACCCTGCGTCCAGCTCCAGGGGAGGGGGTAGGGGGAGGGGTAAACCCCTCACCAAGGGGGAAGAGGGAGGGGTGGAAGAGGATCTGTTCTAGACCACCTACGCCCAGAGGGCTGGTGGGATTGTTGACGGCTGGCACGGGGCGTTTGCTGCTGTCTGCCGCTAATCGGTTGCTGCTATCTGCCGCACTTCCCCGTTACCCAGCTGCCTGGGGCAAGTCCCGCCACCCTGTCGGCCTAGCTTTTCGGTTGGCTACGATGATGGTGATGCTGATGATGATGATGATGATGATGATGATGATGATGATGATGGTGATGATGATGATGATGATGATGATGGTATTGATGGTGATGATGATGATGCTGATGATGATGATGATGATGATGCTGATGATGATGATGGTGATGATGATGATGAGGTTGATACTGATGATGATTGTGCTGATGATGCTGCTGATGATGATAATGCTCATCATGCTGATTATTCTGAGGAGGATGATAATGTTGGTGACGATGATGAAGATGATGATGAAAATGCTGATGATGTTGATGATGACGATGCTGGTGATGATGATGATGATCATGCTGATGATGATGACCATGATGATGAATGTGCTGGTGATGATGGTGATGGGGATGATGATGCTGATGATCAGCATGATGATGATGGTGATGATGGGGATGATGATGATGCTGCTGATGATGATGCTGCTGATGATGGTGCTGATGCTGATGCTGATGCTGATGCTGATGCTGATGCTGGTGTTGATGATGATGCTGGTGCTGGTGCTGATGATGGTGATGATGGTGATGATGCTGATGATGACGATTGTGCTGATGATGATGATGCTGATGATGATGATCATGATGGTGATAATGCCAGTGGTGGTGGTGTTGGTGATGATGGTGGTGGTGGTGGTGGTGATGATGGAGATGATGATGCTGATGATGATGAGGATGGTGAGGCTGCTGATGCTGATTTTGTCATTGATGATGATGAGGATGATGATGATGATGGTGATAATGAGGATTATGATGCTGCTGCTGAGGACGATGACGATGATGATGATGATGATGCTGATGATGATGATGGTTGTGGTGGTGGTGATGATGAGCATGTTGATGATGTTGCTGATGATGCTGCTGATGTTGCTGTTGATGATCATGATGGTGATAATGAGGATGGTGATGCTGCTGCTGATGATGATGGTGATGATGATGATTATGATGATTATGATGGTGATGTTAAGGATGAGGATGATGATGAGGATGATGATGATGATGATGATGATGATGACGATGATGATGATGATGGTGATGATGATGATGATGATGATGATGATGATGATGACGATGATGATGATGATGATGATGATGATGATGATGATGATGATGATGATGATGATGATGGTGGTGGTGGTGGTGGTGGTGGTCGTGGTGGTGGTGGTGGTGGTGATGATGATGATGAGGAGGAGGAGGAGGAGGAGGAGGAGGAGGACCATTTGCTGTTGTTGGCCGCGACCTCGCAAACATCTTGACTGAGACGGGCTCCCACGGCAATTGGCGCACCTCCGCAGCGGCCGCAGGTGCCCCGCCACGTGCTCTCTGCGCACCTCTCCCCGGAGTCCCTGGAGGCGGCCGCCCTGCACCCCTCCGCGCGCCGGCCGGAGCGCGCCTCGACCGGCGCCGCCGGCTCCCGAGAGCCTCCCCGCGGGGGGCCGCCAGCTGTCCGACGATGCAGGGGGGACCCATGGCAAGAAGCACCCCGTTCGCCCATGGGATCGAGCAGGATGCATCATGGCAAATGTAGATAAGTCCACGTAAGCCCAAGCAGTCCGGGTGCATCCAGGCAGCTCCAGGTAGATCCGGGGATCTCCAGGGAAGCTTGGAGCAAGTCGTGGTCGTTCCAGCGCAGTGACGGCAGTCGCCAAGCCCTTACAGTGGGAACCCAGGCCAAGAAACACCCTGCTCGCCTCCAGGGTGCCTTGGGTTTCTTGGGTTTCGATGGTTTTGCTATGGAAGGCGTGACGTTCCCACGCCAAACAAATCGATGCATGTCCTGGGGTCTCATGGTTGGGTTTCTTGTGGAAGTGATCTTGTGGTCGAGCACCTACCGTATGATTTTTGCAGGCTGGGCGTGTGTCCTCGATTTGTTGAAGAAGAAAAGCGGTATAAACATACACTTGTGGCGCTCCGCGTGGATTTCTTGGATCCGCGCTGGACTCCCCTCCGGCGCACCCCCTGGCGCGCGGAGGGCGCCAGGGAAGGGTTCCAGCGCAGATCCAAGAAGTCCGCGCGGAGCGCCAACAGTTTATGTTTATGGCGTTTTTTCTTCTTCTAATTTCGGCCTCCAGGCCCACGCCGAGTTCGATCACTTTCCCTGAGGGCTCAGGCCCACCAGCGCTGGCCTCAGAGGGCAATGGTTTGGCATTGCGCTGGAATTGTGCGTTGCAGTGCGTGGGCATTGCGCTGGTACTTCGCAAGCATTGCGTTGGCGAATCCTGATGGAACCCTCCACAGAAGGACTCCCATTGAACCCCCCCCACAAGAAGGACTCCTGTTGAAACCCTCCACACAAAGGGTTCATATTGAAATCCTCCACTGAAGGATTCCATGCGAAGCCTTCCGCTGAAGGATTCCTACAGAAATCTACCACAACGGATTTCCCCAACTGGCATTGCATTGGCATTGGGTTGGGATCGCCTTGGCATTGCGCTGGCATTGCGTCGGCACTGCTTTGGCATTGCTCTGGCATTGCGCTGGCGAGTCCTAATTACTCCCCTCGCAGAAGGATTTTTTTGAAACCTCCACAAAACGGATTCCTATTGAACGGAAGTGCGCTGGCATTGCGTTGGTATTGCGATGGCGAGTCCTAGCGCCTCCCTTCGCAGAAGGATTCCTATTGACCCCCCCCCCGCAACGGGTTGCAATCTACCACAAAGGGTTGCCCCATACGACATTGCATTGGCATCGGATTCGGGATCCCATTGGCGTTGCGCTGTCATTGCTTTGGCACTGCTTTGGCATTGCGCTGGCGAATTCCAATGCCTCTCGTCGCAGAAGGATTCCTATTGCAACCCCCAGGAGGTCTCTATTAAAATCTGCCACACAGGATTGCCCCCAGTGGCATGGCATTTGCGTTGGCACTGCATTAGCATTGCGCGGGCGAGTCCGAATGCCTCCCTTCGCAGAAGGATTCCTATAGTATCCCCCGCAAGCAGATTTTTTTGAAACCACCTACCACAAAGGACTGCCCCCAACGACATTGCATTGGTATCGGATTTGAGATCCAATGGTATTGCGCTGGCATTGCGCTGGCATTGCGTTGGCACTGCTTTGGCATTGCGCTGGCATTGCGCTGGCGAGTTCCAATGCCTTCCTTCGCAGAAGGATCCCTATTGCAACCCCCAGGAGGATTATTATTTGAAATCTGCCACAAAGGATTGACCCATTGGCATGGTATTGGCATTGTATTGTGGTTGCCTTGGCATTTTTTTGGCATTGCGTTGGCATTGCGCTGGCGAGTCCTAGGGCCTCCCTTCGCAGAAGGATTCCTGTTGACCCCCGCAAGAAAAAAACAAAGGACTGTCCCAGACGACGTTGCATTGGCATCGGATGTGGGATCTTTTTGGCATTGCGGTGGCATTGCGGTGGCATTGGGCTGGCGAGTTCCAATGTCTCCCTTCGCAGAAGGATCCCCATTGCAACCCCCAGAAGGATTATTGTTGAAATCTACCACGTAAGAATGCCCCCATTGGCATGGCGTTGGCATATTGGATTGTGGTCGCCTTGGCATTGGTTTGGCATTGCGTTGGCACTGGGTTAGCATTGCGCTGGCGAGTCCCAGGGCCTCCCTTAGCAGAAGGATTCCAATTGAAACCATCCGCAAAAAAAAGACTCTCTTTGCAATCTACCACCAAGGATTGCCCCCAACGACATTGCACTGGCATCGGACTTCAGATTGCAATGATATGGCGCTGACATTGCGCTGGCATTGCGTTGGCACTGCTTTGGAATTGCGCTAGCATTGCGCTGGCGAGTTCCAATGCCTCCCGCCGCAGAAGGACTCCTGTTGCAACCCACAGGAGGGTTCTTTTTGAAACCCAGCCCGCATCCGCGCCGACGGCATCACGAGCCTCAGACGAAGTTGCAATATCCAGCATTCCTTTCCACGATTCCATCATCTGATCCTCCTCCTCCCCATCCTTCTCCTCCTCCTCCGATCCGAAAGAGAGAGAGGGAGAGAGAGAGAGAGAGGGAGAGAGAGAGAGAGAGGAAGAGAGAGAGCGAGAGAGAGAGAGAGAAAGAGGGAGGGAAGCATGAGAGCATACCGAAACAACGAAAGAGGAAAGAGAGAAATAGAGGGAGAGCGAGAGAGAGGGAGAGGCGAAGAGAGCAGGATATATGATACGAGAGGGAGCGACACATAAGGACAATAACATGACAACGCTGGAAACGAAAGAAACACCTCAGAAAGCCCGAAGGTCCAAAAACAAATGCCCCGCGAGCATGGTCCTTGAAATTCCAACCCCATGCCGCTTGACACAGGGCTGGAATTTCGAAGACCATGCTCGGAGCGGCGATGATTGCTTGAAGGCTGCCAAAACCAGAAGGATAGAGAAAGAGAGACGGAGAGAGAGAGAGAGAGAGAGAGAGAGAGCGAGACGAAGAGAGTGGAGTAGATGACGAGAGAACGAATGAACGAAAGAACGGAGGAAAAGGAAAGGATAATGCAGCGAAGAAGCAGCATCAAACAGTCACTCAACAAAGAAAGGCGGAGGAGCGGTTCACTCGATAACAAAAACCATATGGAAACGACGAGGTCTGCCACAATCCCCCGGCCTCTCTTTCTCCTCCTCCTCCTCCTCGTCCTCCTCCCTCCTGCACCTCCTCCTCCTCCTTCCTTCTCCTCCTCCTCCTCCTCCTCCTCCTCCGCCTCCTCCCTCTCCTCCTCCGCCTCCTCCTCCTCGTCCTCCTCCTCTTCCCTCCTCCACCTCCTCCCTCCTCTCTCCTCCCTCCTCCCTCCTCCCTCCTCCCTCATCCTTCCCTCCCTCCTCCCTCCTCCATCCTCCCTCCTCCCTTTCACCTCCTCCTCCCTCCCTCCCTCCCTCCTCCCTACCCCACTCCCTTCTTCCCTCCCTCCTCCCTCCTCCTCCTCCTCCTCCTCCTCCTCCTCGTCGTCCTTCTCCTCCTCCTCCTCCTCCTCCTCCTCCTCCTTCTCTGCGTCCTCCTCTTCTTCTCCGCCGTTCGACCATGCAAAACCCACGCCAGATCCCCTGGTATGCGCTGAGCCCCGTGGGGCCGTAGGTGGGGTGGTGTCGTGTTCTCTGGTCCACGTGGTGAGCCTCAGAGGGTCCCAAGATTCCTTGCGGTTTTGGGGAGTTTCGTGCGGACTTGATCGGATCTGGTGGACACCTGGAGGAATTCTGGACGAAGTTTGCACGACGTCTGGACGAAAGGGTGAAAAGGGGTGGTCGGATTCCGGTCGAAATCGCGTTTATGACAGGGCCACGGAGGTCCACTGGGGGTCCACCGAGGTTCCTACAGGCTCGCCCAACTGGGAACCCGAACGCGGCGAACAGCCTCCATGACCCGCTCTCTTCATGACCCGTCTCCTCCGCGCCAGCGGCGGCGGCGGTAGCGGAGCGTGCGCAGGCTGTCGGCGGGGAGGGCGGCCGCGTCGGCGTGTCCTTCCGCGCAGACCTGCTGGTGCCGTGTGCCCCCGCCCGTGGCGGAGTCGGGGGAGGGGGGGGGGGGGCGCGCGCGCGACACCTGCGGCCTGGCCGCGAGCGGCTGGTGCGATTCTGCTTGCCGCGTCCCCTCCACCCGCGGTGGGGTTGGTGGGGCTGGCGTGGGGATCACGGAGGGGGGAGAGAGGAGGAAGGAGAAGGAGGGAAGACTGGGGAGAGAGAGAGAGATAGGGGTCGGCCAATCCTCTCCAAGATCTCCTGGCTGACCCGAGTTTGGGTAGCCGCCTGGAGCCAATTCCCCTTCTCCCTATGAGGATGATGATGATGCTGATGATGATGATGATGATGATGATGATGATGATGATGATGATGATGATGATGATGATGATGATGAGGATGAGGATGAGGATGAGGATGAGGATGAGGATGATGATGATGAGGAGGAGGAGGAGGAGGAGGAGGAGGACGAGAAAAGGAGGAGGAGGAGGAGGAGGACGAGGAAAGGAGGAGGAGGAGGAGAAGGAGGAGGACGAGGAAAGGAGGAGGAGGAGGAGGAGGAAGAGGGAGGAAGAGGGAGGAGGAGGAGGAGGAGGAGGACGAGGAAGGAGGAGGAGGAGGAGGAGGGAGGAAGAGGAGGAGGAGGGAGGAGGAGGAGGAGGAGGAGGAGGAGGAGGAGGAGGAGGAGGAGGAGGAGGAGGAGGAGCCGATCCCCCCTCCCCTCCCGCCGCCGACCTGGGCTTGGGAGCCGCTTCGCGGCCGGCCCCGTGGTTGCGACGGTCGGGTTCTGCCAGCGGTGTCCATGGCCCGGGCTGTCCCCGGGAATTCCATGGCCTCCATCGGCTACACGTCACAGTGCCTGGCATCGCTCGGACGTGTGCATTTTGTCCTCGGCGAGGACCATCGGGGACCATCCTGGATCATCGAGCAAAAAACACACGCGCGAGGCCGAAAAATGCACGGGAAATGGACGTCCCGAGCGATGGCAAGAGTGACCTTTCGCCGGAGTGATCTTTGGTGCGGGCACAATGGGGTCCCCCGATCACCGATTGCGATGCGATAGGAGCGTCTTGCGCGCCTGTGTTTGGCCCCCCCCCCCCCGCGGCCCCCCCAAAGCCGCGCATCCAAGGTCACTCTTGCGCAGGGTTGCTCTTGCGTGTAGCCGACTACAGAGCTCTGGGCCTCATAGATGGGGGCGGAGCAGGCGGGGTCGGAAGATCGCGCCTCATCGCCGATGCACTGACGATGCGGCTCGATGTGGAGCCCGTGTTTCCCCACGTCGACGTCGCCGATGCATCGCCGATGTCGCCGATGCATCGCCGATTGTACCAGCAATGCGTTGGCGATGCGATGCGATCCTCCGACCACATCTACTCTGACCCCATCTAGGAGGCTTCTATCAGAGCACACCTCACTGGGCCGAGAGGGCCGCAGGGTCTCCAGAAGGGCCCGACAAGCTGAGGGCATCTTGGGACAGGACCACCCCAGGGGCAACGTGAGGGGGGATAGGCCCAAACGGGGATGCAACGACACCCAATCGCCCATTGATCGCCGATAGGTGCCCGATAGCCCGCCCCGCCCAGGAACGTGTGCATCCGCTATCGGGGTCCGATCGCTCATCTCTATCAATCGGCGATGTATCGCGGATTCCAGGTCGATGTTTCCCCCACTGGGCCAGTCCCCCCCCCAGCGTTTCCCCTCGCTATCCTGCGTTTGCGCGCTGATCCAGGTCCCATGATCGGGGGCTCCGAAGGGTGTGGTTGCGCCAGGGTGTGGCTTGCAATCTGCGCCGTTGGGCCTGGGGGGCACCGCGCTGCCCTCGTCGGGCCTCCCCCGGGGCGCGGTGGAGAGCTCTGTCGAGGGCCTCCCCCGCCCCCCCCCCCCTGGGTGCGGGTTGCAGGCCCCGCCCTGTGCCAGGAGCGGCCAAGAGGGGGGTGATGACATGGGGGGTGGATCTCATGGCCAGGGCCATGATGTCTCCCCAGATTTCGTGGCGCCTCTCCTCAATTTAGCACGTCCCCCGCCACCCCCTGGGCCGCGCACATGCTTAGGACCATGACTGGCGACCGCCCCTCTTGGATGTCCCCCTCTCGGACGCCCCCGTCTTTGCGAACCACACGCTTCGGTGTCGCCGACCCACGGCCGCGTCACGCGCCCTCCTCCTCGCTACTCCGCGCCCTCCGCGCCCGCGGGCGGAGGCTCCGTGACGCTGTACTGGGGCGTGCCGGTCCGGCCGCGGCCCGCACACCTCTTTGGGTCGGCCTTTGGCAGCGCCTTGCTTTGAGGCCAGGCCCAGGCTTCGGCCAGACGTGCTGCGGCGGAGTACGAGGTGGAAGCGAGGAAGAGGAGGATGAGGAGGAGGAGGAGGAGGAGGAGGAGAAGGAGGAGGAGGAGGAGGAGGAGGAATACGAGACGGGGGGGAGTAGGAGGACGATTGATGGCTTCGACCATTCGTGGTGACACAGTTCGCAGCTCCGAGGCTTCGAGGAGGAGGAGGGGGAGGACGAGACGCCCGTGTTGGCTCTGCACGTGTTGGCCCACGTTTGGTGCGTGTTGGCTCGGCACTGTGCGTGTTGGCCCGGCACGTGTGGGCCCACGCGTTGTCGAAGGCATCGCGCCAGACCTTCGTGCTCAGTGTACGTTTTGAGCTCCGTGTCAACACGCTACGTGTTGCGCGTTATTTGTCGGGGCAGCGAAGGGAAACATACAACGGCACCGCGGCAAGGCCACGGGACGAGTACGGTCAAGGACGAGGGCCCGACGCGAGGGGCGTGTGGATCGCCCTGCCTCCCCTTGGCGTGGAAGGCAGGCCCGACCTCTGCCCCGGCCGTTGCGCAGGGTCCCCAGCAGAAGACACGGATCAGGGGCCGCTCCATGATTCTCGGCGTCTCTGGTGTGCCCCTGGCAAACATGAGGGAAACGAGCAATGGCACAAACATAAAAACTCGGAGGTCCGCGCGGATCTCTTGGATCGGCGCTGGGCCCCCCTCCATGGCGCGCGGAGCGCGCCAGGAGCGGCGCCGGAGGCGCTGCCAGGAGGCCCCAGCGCCGATCCGAGAAATCCGCGCGGACCTCCGAGTTTTTCTGTTTGTGTCATTGCTTGTTCCCCTAAACATGTCGCAAGCGCGCCGTGGAAAAAAAATAACGTCGGCTCCATGGCGATCGCGTGGCTGTCAGCTCTGCTCGTCGGCGCTCTGCGTTGATGTCTGGCAGCTTCCTGGGCACGGCTTTTTTTGGGGATCCCTTATTCGGGCCGTAGTCGTTGGAGGCATTTACCCGAACTCCTCGTGGACACGTTGTGCACAGTGGAGTGCCAGTTCCAAGCTTAATAACAACAGTCGGGGGTGGACAGACCTCCTACCCTGACACGTCGATTAAGGAATTGGCCGTTTTCGGTTGGCGAGAGGGCGGCGCGGCCGTTAGTTTTGCGGGTCCAGGTCCGTCGGTTTCGGTCCCAGGCCGTTTTCATTAAGGGACGGTTAACTAAAGGGAGGTTTGTCCACCGCCGAAACAGTGCTAAACCGTATTGCTGTTGGTGAACATCAACCAGCCGCAGATTGACGGCGGCTCTGGGCGAACATCGGGATTTGGAAACCTAGGACGGCTTCGCCCAAACGGGAAAAATGACGAACGTGCGGCAACGGCGTATCAGACAAGGCTGGTGGATCCTGAGGGACCCACTCATCAGTGTAGGCCTCCAGGGGTCGTGCGACCCCTGGAATGCAACTTATCTGGCCTGGTTATGAGCTTTGTTCGGGGCCCTCGCAGTGGCCTGTCGGCTAGTTAATCCAAGTGAGTGCCCAGTGTGCCACGTGGACGAGGCCTCGTTGCTCATGCGCTGGGTGTATGGTGTGTGTGTGTGTGTGTCTGTGTGTGTGTGTGTGTGTTTGTGCGTGCGTGCGTGCGTGCGTGCGTGCGTGCGCGTGTGTGTGTGTGTGTGTGTGTGTGTGTGTGTGTGTGTGTGTGTGTGTGTGTGTTGGCAAAGGCACCGAACGCGTCCAGTATTCGAAGTAAGTGGACCCAGCTCTTACTTAGTTGCTGCAGGGCGTTGAGTGCCCCTGAGCCCACTGCAAGCATCAAACAGACTTTGCTAGCATTCCATCCGTGTCATCGGGAAAATATTCCTTCGTCTGAAGGCGTGTGCTCTGGCAGTGCCTCCAAATCAATGGCCAGGCCCTGCAGGCTTGGAAACTCCCTTTGAACCTTAAGCAGTCTGTCGGATGGGGAGACCGCCCTGGTCGAGTGGAAAAGGCCGATTCGGCCCTGGTTCCCGTGGCGTCTCTGCAGAGGCTTAGCCACATGGTGAGGCCAGGTCGGCAAGTTGGGATGCGAGGGCACCTGCCCTGTCCAGCTGGCGCTCTCTGCCCCCCGTTCCCCCCCCTCTCCCGCACTCGCGCCCCGCCTCCACGGCTCACTCCCGCTACCGCTCCCGCTCCCGCTCCCCAACCACGCCCCCCCCCCCCCCCCCCACCAGCATTCCCTGGTCCCCACTTCCACGCCACTCTTCGCCCTCGTTTCCGGGCCCCACATTT
>CAUYUJ010014236.1:267993-300493 GCA_963575745.1 Prorocentrum cordatum | reverse complement strand
AGTGGCAGTGGGTAGTGAGTAGTGAGTAGCGAGTAGGGAGTAGCAAGTAGTGAGTAGTGAGGAGCGAGTAGGGCGTAGTGAGTAGTCAGTAGTGAGTAGAGAGTAGTCAGTAGTGAGTAGTGGGTAATGGGTAGTGAGTAACGAGTAGGGAGCAGCGAGTAGTGAGTAGTGAGTAGAGAGTAGGGAGTAGGGAGTAGGGAGTAGTGAGCAGTGAGTAGTAAGAAGTGGGTAGCGAATAGTGGGTAGTGAGTAGCGATTGGTGAGTAGTGGGTAGTGGGTAGGGAGTAGTGACCAGTGACTAGTGACTAGTGAGTAGTGAGTAGTGACTAGAGACTATGTAGTGACTAGTGAGTAGGGAGTAGTAAGGAGTGAGTGGTGAATAGTGAGTAGCGGGGAGTGAGTAGTGAGTATTGAGTAGCGAGTATGGGAGTAGGGAGTAGTGAGTACTGAGTACTGCGTTGTCAGTATTGTGTAGGGAGTATGGAGTAGCGAGTATCGAATAGTGGGTAGTGAGTAGTAATTTGTGGGCAATGAGTAGTTAGTAGTGTGGGTAGTGGGTAATGGGTAGTGATTAGTGAGTAATGAGTAGGGAGCAGTGAGTAGTGCTCAGTGAGAAGTGAGTATTGAGTAGTGGTTAGTGAGGAGTGAGTAGTGAGTGGGGAGGAGGGAATAGTGAGTAGGGAGTAGTGAGTAGCGAGTAGTGGGTGGTAAGTAGTGAGTAGTGGAAAATGAGTAGTGAATCGTGAGCTGTGAGTAGGGGGTAGTGAGAAGTGAGTAGCGAATAGCGCGTAGTCAGTAGTGGGTAGTGAGTAATGAGTAGTGAGTACTCTGTGGGGCTGGGGTTAGTGGTTGGGGTTAGGATTTGGTGTTTGGGTCAGGGTGAGGACTAGGGGTAGGGGTGGCGGGGGTTCGGGTTCCGGAGTCAGGGGCGGCGTGGCGAAAGGGGAGGAGGCGGGGGGGGGGTTTGGACCCCGCCCCCCCCATTTGAAAGGAGGGGAGGGGGGGGGGGGCCCCGACGACGGATCGGGGAAAGGGGGGGGGGGGGGTTCCCCGACGACGGATCGGGGAAGAGGGGGGGGGGGGGGGGTCCCCGACGACGGATCGGGGAAGGGGGGGGGGTGTCCTAACCCCCCCCCCCCTTGGGGAGATCCAGCGGCGCACCCTCTCCGAGTAGATGGGGTCGGTGCATTGCGCCGCATCGCCGATGCACCGCCGATGTATCGCAGCGCCGATACATGCGATGCGCCGATGTGGAGCCCGATTTCCTTCACGTCGTCGTCGCCGACGCATCGCCGACGTGGACGATGCATCGCCGGTGCATGGGCGATGTATCGCCGATACACATCGCCGATGCATCGTCGATGTATCGGCGTGATCCTCTGACCCCATGCACTCCGACCCCATCTGGGAGGCCTCTGGAAGCGGAGGAGGACATGGACTGGCAACGGCGCGAAGGATTTGTTGCTCGCCGTGGGGCTTTTCCCCCGTGCGTGCTCCATGGCGCCGCGTCTCTCTTTGGCGGGCCGCGAGTTGCGCCACTGGTGCGCGGTCTGCGGGGCGAGGAGCACGGACGCGGAGCTGCAGCACAGGGCCGCAGTGCCTGCAGAGACAGGGGGAAGACGGGGTAGCAAGTTGGGGCATCGAGTAACGACCGGCAGTGCGCTCGGCACGTTGGTGACACGCGTAGATGCTTGCAAAGATCAGGACGCCCGAAATGGGCACGGAAAGAATGGGTACAATGCCCAACCGTAGTTCCTGTTCATTTTGAACAGGATTTGCTGTCCACGCCGCCGCGGCCTGTGTCCATTCGAGGCAAAAGGCCGCCTGCCCAACAGCGGCCGCCGTTGGTTTGGGACAACATTTGCTGTTGGGCATTGTGCCCATTTTTTCCGTACCCATTTCGGGCGTCCAAAAAAGAGGCTAGAAGTGCCAGTGGCAGCAGGCGTCTCAATAGAGGGCTGCGTGGGGCAGCCAGGTACGGAAAGGATAACGAAATGGGGCACAGCGCTGCGTGCATAAAGACTGAGGAGCAGCTGGGCAAATTGGAAGGGGGCCAACCACCACAGACAAACCCGAAGAAGGGAGGAGGGAGAAGCAATGGGGAAGAAGGGGACTGGAGAGGAGGGATGAGGGAGAAGGCTTGGCTTTTTGAGAGGGGACGGGCATCTGCAAGTGTGGACAGTACCGGGTCCGTCCGACAGCACCCCGCTGCAGGATGTCGCGGGAGGGATCCCGCGCGCGGACCTCGTCTTCGCCTTCGTATTTTGCCTCGCAGGTAGAACGTTCCATGAAGGCCGCGTTTTCGAGGATTCGAGAAACTGTCTCTTGTTCTTGGCGGAGGCTGGCGGATGTAGGACGAGGGCGGCTCCCCGGGTGGAAATTTGGCGAACATAAGCTCGCATCTCCCCAAGAGAGGTCAACGCAACAGGGCCTATGGTTTCTATAGTCGGCCACAAGTTCCTGTTGCATGTGGTTTCTTTGTGCATCGCGCAAGTCGGGAAATCCAAGCCAGCCAGCAAGAAAAGGACCCATAGGCACAATCCCGATCCCATGCCATCCGCCGTGGCCGTTGTACTTGGAGTATCCAGATCAGCTTCTCGAGGCTTGCCTCCGCCGCCTCCTCGCCCCCACCAGATGTGTTCTCGCCCTCCCCACGCCTCGTCTCCACGCCCCGTGCCCCCTGCGCGGACCCGACGTGCTGCTATCCTGCCTCTGTGGGCCTCAGTGCTCTCGACTTTTCCCCCGAGGCCGGTTTTCTGACGACCCCAGGCCAGAAACGGGCCTCCGTATGTCCAGACCTGTTTGTTGTCGGAAGTCTGCTGGGGATCTCGGGCATCTCCTCGTCCTCCTCGCCCTCGTCCTGTCCCCATTCTTCTCCTTGTCGTCCTCCTCCTCCTCCTCCTCCGTCTCCTCCTCCTGCTCGCCCTCGTCCCCGTCCCCGTGCTACCCCTCCTCCTCCGCCTCCTTTCCTCCTCCTCCTCCTCCTCCTCCTCAGTCCCTCCTCCTCCTCCTCCTCATTCCCTGCTCCTCCTCGTCTTCCTCCTCTTTCTCCTCTTCTCTCTCTCTCCTCCTCTTTCTCCTCCTCTTCCTCCTCCTCCTCAACCTCGTTCGTCCTCCTCCTTCTCCACCTCCTCCTCCTCCCTCGTCCTCTCCTCCTCGCCGTCCTCCTCGCCGTCCTCCTCGTCGTCCTCCATCCTCCATCCTCCATCTTCCATCCTTCTCCTCCTCTTCCTCCTCCTTCGCTCTTCGCCAGATCTTGTTTCGCTTTCAGTCGCACGCAGTGCGGTTCCATCTTGAAGCCCTCGCCCGAGGGTGAATCACCAGCCACAGGGTCCAGGTTCTCACACCGCTGCCCTGCAAGTTTGGCTGCTGCTCTTGTCACCCCGATTCGTTCCTCTACGACCTCTCCTGCCCCCGCTTGCTTCACCTCATTTCCCTGCCCCGCTTGCACATCCCCACCGTCCCCCCTTTCCTGTGGCTCGGCCTCGGGACGGAGGAGGAATAGGACGGCACTGACCTCACGATCGAGACTGCCCACGATCTTGTTACTCTAGCGCACTTCATCTTCCATAGGATCCGCGCCGAGCTTTCAGTAACCCTGTCGCAGTTCGGCAGCTATGCTCACCACCTTTCAACACGGCATGCTTTTCTCGTTTGTCGGTAACCTGACGGCACTCTCATGGCATCATTTTGCTGGCCCGATGGAGGCCGTCATGTCCGGGGCAGCGTGGACTCGACATCGCGTGTCCTCGATTGCGCAGGGCTCAATGTCCACGGTGTGCCCCAGGTGCTTGGAGGAGGAGGAGACCGATCTTCACAGGTCGTGGACTTGCAGGTGTAACTCTGATTTCAGCAAGGTCTCGAGGAACCTCAAGGAGCGGGCCATCAGCGACGTGGACGCGCTGCCATGTCTTTGGCTCAGAGGTATCCTCTCCGCGTCGCGGACACACGTCGAGGAGCCGCCCGACGACCCGCTGGGGGACCAGTATGCCGACGCGGGCTCGCTGCAGGGGCGGGGGTGGCTGCTGGTTGGAGGCGACGCTAGTGGAGGAGAGCACTCGGTCAATGCAAAGCTGAGGCGCGTTGGATGGGGTTATGCGGTTGTTGACTGCGAGTTCGGCGACGTCGACGGCGCCCACCAGCTCACCTCGGTTGCGTCCCCCTTCGGGCGTGGAGGCGAGGCAGACGATCAACCGCGGAGAGACCCAGGCGCTCCTGGCTGCGCTGGTGGACCTGCAGTGCCTGGGCGTGGGGATCACCTACGTCACTGACTCCTCCTACGTGGTGAGGGGGTTCGGGAAGATCGTCTGGGGCGTCCTCCCGAGGACGAACATAGATTAGTGGCAGAAGATCAAGGAGGCGCTGCGGGGTGCGCCTCACTTGCTCTCGACTGCCGTGGTGAAGATCGAGAGCCACTTGGACCAGGAGGTGGCGGAGGCGCGCGGCGTGCCACAGAATTGGTACGCTGCCAACCAGATCGCGGATGAGCTGGCGGGCGACTGGGCGTCGCGGTTCCAGGTGCCTTCCAGCACGGTCACCAGCTTGGAGATGGCCGAAGCGATCGGGTCCACGGTGCGCACGCATCTCACGATGGCGTTCCTGAAGGCCTCGGAGGCGGAGCCGCGCCGCATCAAGCCTACGAGGGCTGGGCACCGCGGCTTCAAGGTGAAGTTGGCGCTGTCGGAGCACGAGCTGAGCGGCCGTGTGGGCTCGAGCTTCCACTGCAAGGGGTGCGGCTGCAGCGCGAACGGCCCGCGGATGGAGGCTTTTTTGCCACGCCATGCCACAAAGGCGTTCTGCAAGGAGTCCAGATGGTGGGCCAGGGCAAGATCACCGTGCAGGGGTTGGAAATCCACTCGTCCTATTTGCCGGGGTATCGGCCCGACCTGAAGACCCATGCTTGCCTGAAGTGTGGACACGTTGGGCGCGTGTTTCTTTGGGGGCTGGCCCAGCCATGCGGCGAGCACTTGGGCCACTATGGGGTGCAGACGCGGCGCAAGCTGGCGTGCGGAGTGCTGCCCAAGGCGAGGCTCTGTCCGTACGGCCATATCGGATCGTCGTGCCGCCGTTCCTGACGTGGGCGTGCTTCGGCGTCTTCGCGCGGCCCGCACCTGCAGCAGCTCGCGGCCTCCGCGTGAGTCGCCATCCTGAGGCCGAGGCTTGCTGCGGGGACGTGGCCGTCCCTCTCATTTACTTGCGCCTGACCTGTGCCGCCTCCCTGGCCTCGGCTTCGGGCGGTGTGGTAGAGAATGGCCCTGCAGCGTACAATACTCTTCCTCCTCTCCTCCCTCCTGCCTCCTGCTTCGCTTCCGTCCTCAATCCTCCCTCCTCCCTCCTCTCTCTTCCCTCCTCCTTCTCCCTCCCTCCCTCCTCCTGCCTGACTGACTCATGGCGTTCGAGGTCGAAGATCTCTGCCACCAATCCTGCCTCCCCCGCACGGCAAAGCCGAGCACGGTGGAGAGGGTTAAATCCTGGCGGTGGGGGAAAGTAGGGAAAGCGCCTCCTCCGCCTCCTCCTCCTCCTCCTCCTCCTCCTCCTCCTCCTCCTCCTCATCCTCCCTCCTGCACATCAAGGGGCAAAGGGCGGAAGGGAACGTGGGAGAGGAAAAAGCAAGCGGGGCGCTCCGGCCCAGAGGCCATCGTGGCACCTCCTGACAGGCCAATCTCCTTCGTCACCCCCCTCCCCTCCCGTCCCTCCCCTCCCCGTGACAGCTGGACGATAAAGAGAAGTACCGGTGAGACACTCTGCGGGATGCCTGGTGAGGCGGCGCGGGGTCGGCAACGACACATGTGGGGCTGGCTCGGTGAGACCGCGGCGGGAAACTCCCTTCATAGGCGGGATCCAGCGGCGGTTGCGCGGTGCCTCACGGAGGCGGATTGCGCTTGCGTCTGCGGTTCGCTTTTCCGACAACGCGAGTCGCCATGCGACCTCGCTCGGACTTCTGGGGGTGGTGAAGGCAAGGAGTGCCCGAAAGGAACGAAGCGGAAAGCAGGCGGTGAATCGCAGGGTGTATGTTGACGGCACGGATACGACAGCAGTCGTGCTCTTTCACGACTCGAGCTGAAGTTGTTGACAAGCTTCGCGTGCTGGTGCGTCTGCCCGCCTCTCAAAACAACATCGACCAGCTCTGGTGCATAGCAGCAATAGTTCCAAACACGATGCGGACGTGCTGTACATCGTGGGGTGCGGACTGGGTAAGGTGTATATGTGCAGCCGTGGCCGCGAGCGTGCGGGGCAAAACGCTGTTGCGTGCGAGTTGCGCCAGCGTCGGGCTGTTTTGTTGCCAGCCAGCCTGCTGCCAGCGGGCGAGACTGTCTGCGCGAGAGATGCTCCTCCGACTCCAGGGGCCACCATCATCCCGAAAACTCTTCTCCCAACGGGCGCCTCGCTCGCCTCAGTAGGGGATACAAAATGATGAAACAAGTTCCATGAGGTTATTTGTCTGCGAAGTAAGCGCGGGAAGTGGGGAAACATAAACGATGGAAGGTGGACCATGCGATCGCGCGCTAGGCGACGTCCGTCGCGACTGCGAGCGGAATGAACTGCCCGAGCTGGTTGAAACATGTGTCGATACCTTAAGCGCAGGGTTTTGGTCGAATGCGCCCTCCCCATCCCCAGCTCACTGAACCCCTCCCTCCCAGAACCACAAGAGAGGGAAAGAGAAAGACGAGGAGGGAAAGCAAGTTGGGCGGGCAGGAAGGGAGGGGGAGCTTGAGAGAGGGCCACTCACGGTCCGTCCGCAATTCTGGTGGAGGCCCTTCTGGATCAAGCCTGGTGGTCTGATCCACCGTCCTATCATTTCGGTGCTGGTCCCGATGATGTCGGGTGGCCTCGCTGAAAAGAATGTTGACGTCTCGCAGTCTAGGGCGCTTCCATGTGCGGGCTGCATAACCCAGGCGGTTCACAGCTTTGATAAGATTCGGAGCCTCTGAGTGTGGAGCCCTAGGCACCTGGGTGGGCCCCGCGTAAATCTCGTGCATGATGGCGTTGTCGGCGACGGGGAGCTTCCTGAGGTAGCCCTTTATCCCTGGCGGACAAGAAAGAGATGAGAGAACACGGATGTGAATGGAAAGTGTAAGGGTATGGCGCTGGCCAGAAGATGATTTGGCAGGAAGTTCGGTAAGTGGTGGCCTCGCTGAGCGCCGACACGGGCCGACCTGTTCGGCGAAATGGGGGGATCCCGGGCCGAGGCGCCTTCTCCTCCTCCTCGTCTTCCTCCTCCTCCTCCTCCTCCTCCCTCCTTCTCCTCCTCCGCCTCCTCCTCCTCCTTATCCTCCTCCTCCGCCTTCTCCTCCTCCTCCTCCTCTTGCTCCTGCTCCTCCTCCTCCTCCTACTGCTCCCTGTCTCGCCTCCGTCCTTTGAGAGGTCTCGGCGTGCAACCGGCTGTTCCAGCAGTTCGGGGGGCCTGCCGCCTTGCGTCTCTCTGGGGGGGCTGCCGACCGCTGCTTCCGATATGCGTGGGCTCCACGTTTGCATGTGTGTATACGTATTCGTACACACTTATACAACTGATCACAGCATGCACACATGCGTACATGTGCACACAATTGTACACACGTGTGCATGCATGTATGTATGTACGTATGTATGTATGTGTATATATATATATATATGTATGTATGCATGTATGTATGCATGCATGTATGTATGTGTATGTATGCATGCATGTATGTATGTATGTATGTATACATGTATGTATGCATGTCTGCATGTATGAACGTATGCATGCATGCATGCATGTATGTCTGTATGTACACATGTATGGTGTATGCATGCGTGTACGTATGTTTGTATACATCTGCATGCGGGCATGCAGTATGTATGCATGTGCTTGTGTATGCATGGCTGCATTAAATCATGTATGTGCGTGCGCGTGCGTATGTATGTATGTGTGTATTTATGTATGTATACATATACGCATGCGCTGGTATTTATGCATGTACGTATGTATGTATGTATGTACGTTTGCATACATGCATGCGTGTGTGCATATATGTATGCATGTATGTATGCATTAGTGTATGCATGTATGTATGTATGTATGTATGATGTATGTATGTATGCATGTATGTATGCATGCATGTATTTAAATGTTCTTATTTAACTGCCTGTTACGGATTCCTTCCAAGGGTCCATCAGTAAAGACTTCGTCTTAGGGGCCCTTTAGTAAAGGTTCCCCACTAAGGGTTCCTTCGGAGAGATTTCATAGTACGGATTCCTCCGTAACTATTCACTATTGATGATTCTTTAGTCTGTGCTCCTTCTTGAGGGTTCCTTAGTGCATATCTATTAGCAAGGCCACCTATTTTTTACATGGATCTGCATTAAAGAATCCATCGGGGGGGCTCTGCCAGGGTCCTGGAGCAACGATTTCTTATTAAGCTTTTTTCCGCAACTGTTTCTTTGTACGGACTCCCAAGTCAGGACTCCTTTATGCAGGAAGGACTATTTAGCAAAGGTGTCTTTTACGGCTTCACCAGCAACTTATATTCATGAGGGGTTCCTTAGCGCAGGTTCCATAGGTAGGATTCCTTACTGCAGATTCTGTATTAGGGGCTCCAGCGTTATTACGGATTCCTCAGTACAGGTTCCCCACGCAGGATTCTTTAGTCAAGTCTTCCTGGTATGCGGATTCCACAGCAAAGAGCCATTAAAAGCGACTCCTTAGTGAAGGTTCGTCACTAAGGGTTCCTCCGTGCAGATTCCTTATCGAGGGTTCCAGGGTAAAGCTTCCTGATTACATATTCCTCAGTGAAGACTCCTTCTTCAAGATGCCTTATGCGTTATTTATTATTCGGTATTATCTAGTAAGGGTTTATTACCAGGGGATCTATATTCTATATTCCTCAACAGTGGCTCCTTGGTAACTGTTTCATTTGCAAGGTTCCTTCGTGCGTATCCAGTAAAGTTTCCTCGCTGGTGGTTCCGTTGTAAAAGGTCACCACCAAGGATTCTCAAATAAAGGCTCTTCCCGGAAAGGCTCGTTCGCCACGCCTCCTTCTTAGGGGTTCTTCCGTGGAGATTTCACTTTTCGGGGTTCACCAGGAATGGTTCTCTCTGGTAGGACCCTTAGTGACGATTTTTTTTTTTTTTTTTTTTTTTTTTTTTTTTTTTTTTTTTTTTTTTTTTTTTTTTTTTTAAAAAAAAAAAAAAAAAAAAAAAATCAAGGGTTCATTACTACAGATTTAACATTGCGAATTTCGTCGTACAGATTTGTCGCCAAGGGTTGCTTAGTACAGAATCCTTATTACGGATTCGCTGTTCAAAGGTTCCTTCTCACCAGGCTAAAGGGCTCCCCAGTACAGGTTCCTGACTAAGGGTTCCTCCGTAAAGATTCCGTATTCAGGGTTCCTCCGCAAATGGTGATTCACAGTAAGGGTTCTTAGTCGACATGTTTATTGAGGGTTCCGTAGTGCAGGTCCATTGGCAATGACCCCTTTTCAATGGATCCGTGCTAAGGAATCCTTAGAGGGGAATCTGCAAGGGCCCTGTAATCCAGATTCATTACTGGGGTTTCTCGGTTAGTATTCCTGTGTAAGGATTCCCTAGCCAAGATTCCTTTAGTAAGGAAGGGTTTTCCGTAGCAAGTATGTCTTATTCAGATTTCGTTCCTGTATATTCCTTGTGCTATGGATTCAGCAATAAATCATACTCAGGAGCGGTTCTGTAGCGCAGATCCCATCTGTAGGATTTCTTATCACAGGTTCTCTATTAAAAAGGGGTCCCGCGTAAACCTACGTACATTCCGCAGTAAAAGTTCCTCACGAAGGATTCCTTCGTAAATATACCCAATCAAAGGTTCCTCAACAAAGACCCTTTAGACTCAATTAAAGGTTTATCACTAAGGATTCCTTCGTGCAGGTTCCTTATTGAGAATTCCTGGGTAAAAGGTTTTTTTTATATCCCGTATTCTTCAGCAACTATTCCTTCCGCACGATGCCTTAGAGAAGATCCCTTGTAACAGGTTCATTATCAAGTATTCCATACTACACATTCCTAATATGGATTCCTTAGTACATATTCCTTCTGAAGGATTTCGGAGTACATGTTCCGTAACCCGGACTTCCCCAAACATATTCTTCATTAAGTATCCTTTAGTGCAAATTCCGTATTAAGGACTCCTTCGTACATATTCCTCACTGAGGGTTCCATAGTAGAACGTGGTAAACAAGGTCCCCACCGGGGGTTCTCAGATAAAAGGTTCCTCACGAAGGATTCGTTAACAACGCCTCCTTATTACGGATTCCTCAATGCCGATTCTTTTTTTCAGGATTCCGCAGCAAATGTCCCTTATGATGGATTTCATAGTGACGATGTATTAGTAAGCGTTCCTTGATACATATTCCAAATTTCGAACTCCTGCGTACAGATATCCCAATAAGGATTCCTTAGTGCAGGTCCCTTGTTACGGAGTCCGGATTACGGATTAGGAGGAGGAGGAAAAGGAGGAGGAAGAAGAGGAGGAGGAGACGGATGCGTAGAGGGGCAGAAGGAGGAGGAGGAAAAGGATGATGAGGAGGAGGAGGGGGAGGAGGAGGAAAAAGAGGAGGAGGAGGAGGACGGGGAGGAGGCGGAGGCGGAGGAAGAGGAGGAGGAGAAGGCGAAACCGCGAAAACTACCAACAACCTTCAAAAACCGCCGACAAGCAAACACAAAACAAACACACAAACAAACACACAAACAAACAACAACCAACCCAACAAACATTATTTCTGAAAAACTTATGGGATGAGAGGTGGGCGGTCAAAGCTCTCCAGCTGTTTTGTTTTTCGTATTGTTTTTTTCTTGGGGGGGATTTCGCTGATTCCGAAGAAGAGGAGCAGGAGGAGGAGGAGGAGGAGAAGGAGGAGGTGGAGGATGAGTAGAGGAGCTGGAGGAGAAGGAGGAGGAGGAGGGGGAGGAGGACGATGATGATGATGAGGAGGAGGAGGAGGAGGAGGAGGGGGAGAAGGAGGAGGAGGAGGAGGAGGCGAAATCGCGGAAACCACCGAAAACCTTCAAACATTTTCAAACAACAATGAACATAGGAGCAGCACGAACAATCCCAAACACAACAAGCACACATTATTTTTGAAGGGTTTCTAGGGAGAGAGGTGGGGTCCAAAGTTCTGCAGATTTTTCATTATTACCTAACAGCTCTTGCTGATAGGTTTCTAGTGGTCTCAAAAGAGAGCGTCATGACTCCTCAGGGGGGTCTGGGCGGGACCCGGGGAGGCTGCCGCCGAAGCCGAAATCGTTAGGGACATCCTCGCAAAATCGCTCTTGGTGCTCCCAGAACTCCATTCCCGGGCCACATTTTGAATGCCCGGAGCCAACTGTAGGCCACTTCGTGCTCTTCGACTTCCCAGAACTCCATTTCCGGGCCACATTTTGGATGCCCGGAGCCAACTGTAGGCCACTTCGTGCTCTTCGACTTCCCAGAATTCCATTCCCGGGCCACGTTTTGGATGCCCGGAGCCAACTGTAGGCCATTTCGTGCTCTTCGATTTCCCAGAACTCCATTCCCGGGCCACATTTTGGATGCCCGGAGCCAACTGTAGGCCACTTCGTGCTCTTCAAGTTCCCAGAACTCCATTCCTGGGCATGATTTTGAATGCCCGGAGCCAACTGTAGGCCACTTCGTGTTCTTCTAGTTCCCAGAACTCCATTCCTGGGCCACATTTTGAATGCTGAGGCAGGCTGATGCTGCGGCCGAGGCAGGCTGAGGCTGAGGCAGGCTGAGGCTGAGGCCGAGGCTGAAGGCAGACTGAGGCTGAGGCTGAAGCAGACTGAGGCTGAGGCTGAGGCAGGCTGAGGCTGAGGCTGAAGCAGGCTGATGCTGAGGCAGGCTGAGGCTGAGGCTGAGGCTGATGCAGGCTGAGGCTGAGGCAGGCTGAGGCTGAGGCCGAGGCTGAAGGCAGACTGAGGCTGAGGCTGAAGCAGGCTGAGGCTGAGGCTGAGGCAGGCTGAGGCTGGGGCAGGCTGAGGCTGAGGCTGAGGCAGGCTGAGGCTGAGGCTGTGACTGCGACTGCCGTTGCCGCTGCGACTGTCATCGCGAATGCGACTACGTTTGCGAGAACAGCAGAATTCGTCAACTGGATTTTCATCTGAATCTTAAGGGGAATGCTTTCAAATATGCTTCTACACATCGCTGTTAGGTTGCTTTGCCGGGATAATTTGTTTCAAGGCGAGCGCCCCTGATCGTGTTGCTGTGAATCCACATACTACGTACATTGACAAGCTTGCAATACGAATGCCGTGGCCATGTTGATACCGGCCATTTCCATTTCAAATGCGGACTTGGCGCTGTTGACAAAACAATACAGGTATCCAACCGTAAAAAGACTTGACAAACCCCGTGGTTGTAACGCGGTTTTCGCGATCTCTCTGATTCCGAAGAAGAGGGGAGGAGGAGGAGGAGGAGGAGGAGGAGGAGGAGGAGGAGGACGAGGAGGAGGAGGAGGAGGAGTGTCATGAGTGTCGTAGATCCAAGAAGTGAGCGGCGAACGAGGCTCAACCGTCACCTTCGGCCTCCCAGACAGGAAGAAGGGGCCCTCAGGCGCCAGCGCCGACGGTCAGGGGAAAGGCAGATACCTCGTCGCTCAGCGATTCGCTGCCCAACCAGGACGGCGTGGTGCGTAGGGGGACAGCCGGTTCACCGCGTCACCGCGCAGTACTTCCCGACCGTCACCCCTGCCGAATCGGATGGCATGTGCAACTGGGTTTGTACCCCAGGGTGGCCGGACACAAGGTCCCAAGGGACTTACGGACCACGTGGCCCCGCCTCTCAAACAAATGCACACTCCCCGTGCCTGGTACCCATCTCCAGGTCACGGGCGCAGCTGACGCGCCGCTGCCACGGGCAAAGTGCCACGTGGCTGGTGCAAGAACGACGAAAGCCGGTTCGTCTGCACCCAGCCGCCGCATGCAATTGACATTGACAGTGTGCCCCGAGGAGTGCGTGGCGCTGACGCCATGATAACAGGTGCCAGGCCCCCACCCTCGGGGCGGAGGAGGAGGAGGAGGAGGAAGAGGAGGAGGAGGAGGAGGGGGAGGGAGAGGATAAGGAAAAGGAGAGTGCAGATATCGATCGGCGGCCGCGGTGGAGACAAATCTGTGTGATCATGTGGGGGGGGGGGCTTCCATTTATATTTGTATGCATGTATGCATATATGCATGCATGCGTGTCTGTATGTATGTCTGCACACACGAAAGAGCGTGATCTACCGCTGCTGGCGGACGGAAAACCAGGGGGGGGTCACTGGGGGTTCCCAATCCGCCCCCCCCTCCCCCCCTCGAAAACCGTGGGGGTCACTACTGGTTCGAACCCCCCCCAGTCCATCATGAAAAAGGGGGGGGAGGTCAGTGCCGGTACGCCCCCCCCCCCCCCGAAAACCGGGGGGTGTCGCTACCGGTTCGACCCCCCTCCCCCCGCCTCACCGCCGGCAAACGATTCCCGCTTCTCGGGACAGTTGGACAATGGTGGGGATACTGGCACAGTGGTGGGGACGGTGGTAGTGGGGACAGTAGTGCGGGGACAGTGGGACCGTGGTGCGGACAGTAGTGGGGACGTTGGTGGTGGGGACAGTGGTGAGGGGACAGCGGGATAGTGGTGGGGACAGTGGGACAGTGGTGGGGACGGTAGTGGTGGGGACAGTGGTGAAGGCGGTGGTGAGGACGGTGGTGGGGCAGTAATGGGGGCAGTGTGACAGTCAGTGCAGTGGGACAGCGGCGGGGACAGTGGGACAGTGGGACAGTGGTTGGAATAGTGGGGTCAGTGGGACAGTGGTGGGGACCGTGGCAAAACTGGGGAGAGTGGGGCCGTGGTGGGACAATGGTGGGGAAAGTGGGGACAGTGAAACACTGGTGGGGGCACTGGTGGGGACAGCGGGAACAATGGTGGGGACAGTGGGGCAGTGGTGGGAACAGTGGGGACAGTGGGACAGTGGTGGGGGCCGTGGGGAAAGTGGGGAGAGTAGGACCGTGGTGGGACATTGGTGGGGAGAGTGGGGACAGTAAGACACTGGTGGGGGCACTGGTGGGGACAGCGGGAACAATGGTGGGAACACGGGGACAGTGGTGGGGACTGTGGGACAGTGGTGGAGACGGTCATGTTGGGGACAGTGGTGTGGGGACAGTGGGAATGTGGTGGGGACAATGGGACTGGTGGAGACAGTGGTGGTGGGGACAGTGGTGAGGGCGGTGGCGAGGACGGTGGTGGGACAATGGGACAGAGGTACATTCGGGACAGTGGTGGGGACAGCAGGGACAGTGGTGGGAACAGTGGGACAGCTCAGTGGGACAGCGGCGGGGACAGTGGGACATTTGGACAGTGGGGTCAGTGGGACAGTGGTGGGGACCGTGGGGAAGCTGGGGGGAGATGGACCGTGGTGGGAACAGTGGTGGGGACAGCGGTGAGAGTGCGACAGTGGTGGGGGCACTGGTGGGTGGGGGACAGTGGGGCCGGTGGTGTGGAACAGTGGAGACAATGGTGGTGGGGACACTGGCGCTGGTGACAGCAGTGGGGGATGTAGTGCGAACGGTGGTGGGGACCCGGGAGTCGTTTGCCAGCAGGCGGTGGCGGGGGGTGGGGTTCGAGCCGGTAGTGACCCCCCCAGTTTTCGAAGGGGGGGGGTCAATTGGTAGTGACCCCCCTTGGTTTTCTGAACCCGTAGCGACCCCCCCCGGTTTTCCAGAGGGGGGGGAGGGGTCAGGGGGGGGGGGGGAGGGGGGGGGGGGGCCGGGGGGAGGGGGGGTGTCCAGCAGGGGAGGGGGGATTTTCGAGGGGGGGGGAACCCCGGGTTCCGGAGGAAGAGAGGGGTGGGGAGAATTTTCCACAGCAAAGCGGCGGTGGATCACGCTCTCTCACACGAATGTACGTATTTCTCTCTTTGCACAAGCATGCACATACAGCTTTGCATACGTGTATGTGTATGCATCTGCCTGGGGGTGGGGGGCTCGTGCTCCAGGGCCCACGCCGCGAGCAGATCACGGCGTGGGAGGTCTTGGGGATGGCGAGCGGGAGCAAGAGCGGGAGCAGGAACGGGAGCAAGAGGAGTATGAGGAGGAGGGGGATGAGGAGCTCGGTGGTGGTGGTGATGGTTGTGACGCGGAGGGCGAGGCCGAGGAGCAAAGGAGTAGGGGGATGGGAGAGGGCTGCGCTTGCACTGTGGCTCGGCGCAGCCAGGAGCGATGCGCCTGCAGCGGGGGCGAGCGCGTGAACGTTCGAAAGACAGTGCAGCGGGTCCAGACCCTGGGCGGCTGGAGACGCTGATCACGTACGCAATGCCTTCTCATCCCTGTGCTCGGTAGTGCGGTGCAGGGGGAAGCCACTCTCTGCTGTGGCGAATGTCTTGAGCCCCCCCCCCCAGGCGTGCCCTCTTGGCGTGTGGCCCCCCGCTTCCGCCCAGGGGCCAGGTCCAGCTTCCTCCTCCTCCTCCTCCTCCTCCTCCTCCTCCTCCTCCTCCTTCCGAGGGCGGGGTCGGGCCGCGGGCCATCCTTGAATCGAGATCTTTCCTGAGCCTTTCCACTTCATTTTTGGTGGGGCTCGAGAGCATCCGAAGACTGAGTACCATGGTCCAGCATTGGAGAGGGCCACTGGAGAATGAAGCGAGACCCCCAGGAATGTGAGGGGCCCTCGAGAGCCGTCCTTCGGGAGCCGATCCAGAAGCTGCGAGGACCGGTCGAGGTCCTCGCAGGAGCCGGTCGCGTGCCCTCCCTTCCAGACCCCCAACGTCCCGATCTGTTCCTGACTTGGGCTCCTGGACCTCCCGGCCCCACCTCTATCTGGGAGCCTACCTTTACGTCGCGGGTAATTCTTTGATGGCCCTTCGGCTTAAGTCGGGCCTGTCCCTCTACAGGGGGAATATCCAAAAATAGTCAAAAACTAGTAGGGGGATCATTTTTTGAATATTTGTTGATCATATTGGAGCATTTGTTGCGTTTTTTTTTTTTTTTTTTTTTTTTTTTTTTTTTTTTTTTTTTTTTTTTTTTTTTTTTTTTTTTTTTTTTTTTATTATATATATATATATATATATTATATATATATATATATATATATATATATATATATATATATATATATATTTCGTCGAACATCGCCCTGTAGGGGGACAGGCCCGACTTAAGCCTACCTTTACGTCGCAGGTGATTCTTTGATGGCCCTTCGGCCCGAAGCACGCCTCCGGAGGCCCAACGCCAAGAACAGCCTCCCCCGCCGTTTGTTTAGTCTTCGTTTTTTTCTCGCGGCGCCCTGGGGGTCTGGTCAGCCCTCTGGGGCCAGGCAGTTCCCAGGGGGGTCACCACTTGGGGGGGCGCCACCTCTTCCTCCTGAGGAGGAGGAGGAGGAGGAGGAGGAGGAGGAGGAGGAGGAGGAAGATCCCCCCAGGAGTTCCAGACTTCCCAGAACTAACTGCTTTTTACGTTCACAGAACGGTGCAGGAACCTCTCCGGCCCTCGATCGATTCCACCTCCTCCTCGACCTTCGGTCCTCGGGAGGAGGAGGAGGCGATCCCGACCTGGTAGTGACCCCCTCGGCACCAACCGAGAGGGCTTCGGAGGCCTTCGGCAGATCCGTGTCGTGTCGACGCGGCGGCGACGCCAGCGTGGGCGTTCAAGGCTGAGCGCTGCCATTTGCCAGGACTTGGCGGCATCGAACGACCCGCGCTGTCGGAAGGGTGCGGCCCCTCGAGGTGGAGCCGTCCACGCGGTGTCAGTAATCCACGTCGACGTCGTCATGGCACGAGGCTGCCGCACGGCTTTGGGGTTCGGAGGGCGCCACGTGTACACCTAATTGCACCGATCCTGGCCAGGATGAGGGTCGGTGCACAGTTGGCTCTATCCCCAGGGTCGAACGCCGACCCACGGACCTGTACTGGGGCACCTTCTGGCAAGGAATTCGACGGGGAGCACGAGAATCTCGTGCTCCCCGTCGAATTCCTGGGGCGCGATCTCGTGACGAGATCGCGCCCCAGGAGTCCCAGAAACGCCCCAGAGGCCTCGGCCCTCGATGCCCGAGCCTCGATGCCTGATGCTCGATCCACCTCGACCCTCGGTCCCAGACCGTCGATGCCCGTTCTATTATTATTATTATTATTCGTATTATTATTATTCGTATCATTATTAGTATTAATAATAATATTATTATTATTATTTCCATTATTATTATTATTTTCATTATTATCATTATTATTAGTATTCGTATTATTGTTATTCGTATTATCACCATTATTATTTTTATCATTATTCTTCTCAGTATCATCATTATTATTGTTATTACTTTACCATTCGTATTATTAGTATTCGTATTTTCATTATATATAGAACGGTTGATGATTATTATCATTCCTATTGTTGGTATTCTGTGGTGTTGGGTCTTCGTTTTGAATACGCATCGCGCCGCGTTCTCTTTCCTCCTTCCTTCCTCCGCCCCCTGATCCTCCCTCCCCCCATCATGATCATCATCATCATCAGCAGCATCATCATCATCACCATCATCATCATCATCATCATCATCATCATCATCATCATCATCATCATCATCATCCGTAGCCATTTTGACTCAAGCCATGTTGGCTCAAGTTCGAAACACTAATGCCTGGTGCTTCGATCTTGCCCGCAGTTATGGGGACAGTTCGGATCCTGGGCACAGCTGCTCTGCTCGGCGCCCCTCTTCTTCCGACGAGATCGGATCACCCGCTCGTTTTCAGCCAGCGCTCTGTTCTGCAGTGCAATGTCGCCGTCCTCGACAAAGAAAGCGACTGCGGATCTGACGGCTTAGGTGGCTGCGTTGACCAGTTCGATCACGAAGGTGACTGAGCAGGTAACAAAGACTGCCGGGGTTATGAATCGGATGCGGGAAGGGTTGGATGAAGAAGCTAGCAGAAACGGATGCGGCCTGATCTGAAGTCGTTGGCGAACAGCGGTGGCGTTAGCAGCAGCGTCGGTCTCACGAGCGACGATGGCAGTGAGGGCGACGTGGCGAAAAAGGCTAGGTTCGGCACTCGTGTTAGATTTGGCAATCAGGACCTGCTCTCCAAGGGGATTGTTGTGGGCTTTGGGGATGAGTTCACTTGTAAGTCCTCGCCGAGGCGGGGGCGGCAATGTTGACAGCATGCGCTCGGGCCGAAACTCTGGAACAGATGAAGGTCACGCCCCAGACCTTCTCGAAGAATGTGATTATTGCGTTCCCGTCGGGTGATGCAGCGTCGGAGACGATCTGGACGTTCCGCAAAAACTACCTTGACGGTTTCGAGTTAACTATCCCCAAGGGCCCTCGCATGTTGCGTCTTAAACCTCTCAGGGACGGTGACACTAACAAGCAGATAACAGTGATGGGCGTGATTCGTTCGGAGCTCGAGTCAGTCGGCAAGTCGACCCCACATCTCGCGGGCTGGTCAGTCGACTCCTCTGTCGGGAATGGCATCGCGTTCGTCTCTAATGACTATACGGGCGATGCGCTCAAGATGTACTGCGTTCAGACGCCCTCGTCGGTGTTTGTGCAGCCGCGTGTGATCGCCTTCGCCTGTCACTTCAAGCAGATAGGTACCGAGAGCAAGCAGGATGATAGTGTGTCCAAGGTATGGGAGCAGCTGAGTCTTTAGCACGTCCTCTCCTTCGGACGCTAGTGCCTCTGAGGAGGCTGGGTGGCCATCGCAGGAGTCAGCCTCTCTTCTGTGCGAAGGCCGCTTCGTCGAGGACCATGATTATCTAGGGGAGCTCGGTGCGACATCGTCCTTCCCCTTTCGTTCCCAAGAAACCGATGTCGATCGTCGCGTGGAATGCCAGAGGGTTGTTTGCCAGCGTTGCTAGCATGAGGGGTCGGGCTAGCACTCGTTGGAGGTTGCTCCCTGCCTTTATTCGTCGCCACCAGATCGTCTGTATTTGTCTCTCTCCAGAAGGAGTTCCCGTCCCACAGGCTCTTCTTCAACCCCATATGCTAGCAATGGCACTGGTCATGGCATCTTCGCTTGCCGTTCAGGATAAGCTGGCGTCTCAGTCCTGTGGTTTTACTCAGAAGATTCTCTTTCCTGGTAAGGCGTCTTGCGTTCTCGGTTGGGGAATGGCTGGTCTCTTGGGGATCGCTGCAGTTCGCCTGCCCAAGATCGATGCAGGGGTTGGCTATTACCGCCGCTGTCTCTCTTGCATCCGCTCTGCCCTTCTCCCTGCTGCCACCGCTGCCCACATCCTTGTTGGCGATTTCAACTTTGTCGTCAGTGATGAAGGGCGATTCAATCTCGAAGATGGGACCCCCTCTCGTGGTGGCACGGCCTTCATTCGTCAGTGGAATGCAGCTTTCGGGGCTTGGACCGAACTCTATCAGCCTCAGGGTATTTGGCGTGCTTGTCTTGGCCCCAAGGTTGTTTCGACGGCTCGTCTTGATCGCGTGTGTGTGGATATTCCCCCGGCTGTGCTCATGGACCTTTTTCCTGACTGGGGACCATTATAGGTGTGCCTACGAACCTCAAGCACCCTTCAGACCGTGTCCCTGTGAAGGTCACGATTGCCCCTGAGCCTCGTTTCTCGGATGGCCCGCCTCCGATTCGTGGTTGGATTTCTTCGGGCCTTGAGTTCAACGATTGTCTCGCCAGGCTGATCGCTGTGATCGATGTGCGACTCTCGAGCCGTCTTCGGTTAGCTCGGACCAGGGTGGCTAAGCACAAGGCCTGCGCTGAGTTTCGCAAGATATTGCGCTCTCGGTTGGCAGAATCGGTTCATGAGTATCTTCGTTGGCGCATCGCTGCTCTGAGAGGGTTTCGTGCTTCTGTTGCTTACCTTCTTGTGCGTGCTGTGCGTGCTTATCCCTTTCTCACCAACCCCAGGGCTCTTTCGGAGTTCTCTAGAGGCTCTTCGGACGCTCTTCAGAAACTCCCAAAGAGGAGCGATGGGAGGCGGGGGGCACTTAGTGTTTCTTCGGGCATTCGATCGTCGGGCCTTCGAGCGCTCGATCCTGGGGCCTTCTCTGGGAGGATCGAGCCTCGAGATGCTCCTTGGAAGCTGGTTTCTTGGAGGCTCCTCTTGGCCCCGGGGCCCGAGTCCGGGCGAGCGCGCCCAGGTGGAAGAAGCAGCACGCCCCCAGATCTCAGGGGTGGCCGACTCACACCTCGACCGTCGGTGCTCGAGCCTCGGCCCCCGCCCCGCCGTTGCCCTGCGGCAGGAGCGCCCCCAGGGTGGGGACGCGCGTGGCCGCCGTCGTCGCGCGTCGTCGGGCGTCGTCGGGCGCTTTCGAGCGCCATCGACGATGTCGACGATGTCGTCGTCGACGTCGTCGTCGTCGTCGTCGTCGTCGTCGTCGTCGTCGTCGTCGTCGTCGTCGCCGCCGCCGCCTCCGTCGTCGCCGCCGCCGCCGCCGCCGCCGCCGCCGCCGCCCGCCGCCGCCGCCCGCCGCCCGTCGAGAGCGGCCGCCGAGGCCGGAGGCCGCCGCCGGTGCCCGCCTGCCGCGGCGGGGCGCGCAGCGGGCGCAGGCCTCCGGCCGCGCGCGGCGGCGGGTGCGCGGCGCGCGCGGCGCGGCCGCGAGGTGCCTCCGAGCCCCCGACCCCTCCAGCCCCCCTTCTTCCACCTCCCTTCCCCTCCTCCGTCCTCCCTCCCTCCCTCCCTCCCTCCTCCATTCTCCTCCTCCACTCTCCTCCTCCATTCTCCTCCTCCTCCTCCTCCTCCGCTGGCGCAGAGGGGAAAACCCTGAGATCGGGGCGTGGCATCTTTTTGTCACTGGGCGTTTTCGCCCAGTTCCAGGCCCTGGGATCATCAGATATCGATCTGGCTTGAGAAATGTCGCAGGGAAGTGGGGTCCAAGGCTCTGGTCGGGATCTCGCTGCGATGTTGAAGGTTTCTCGTGACGTCGGGCCTCAGGGCAGATCTTTTCTGGATTTCCGTGAACAGCAACGACGGGAGGTTTCTGGCCATTTCGGCTTCTGAGGGCCTTCCGCAGGCCTCGGGACCGTCAATTTACATAAACGGCCCTTGGGAAAGGGTCGGGCCTTTTGGGCATTGCGTATGGAACAATTTGAGACATTGCAGTTCTCGATCGGCATGTTTTCGGATATCCGATCTCCGATCTCCCTGCAGATCTCTCCTAGATCTCTGGCCCTACGCTTGGGAACTTGGGCCTAGTGTATCGCGGCGCCAGTTCTGGCCCACCACGCCTCGGCGCGACACGTTAACCACGCCCCAGTCCCCAAACGTCAACGTCCCGATAGATCTCTGGCCCCTGATCTCTCGCTCGCAGGGCTCTCTGACGTTTAAGGGCCTCGCCAGGCGCATCTGGAGGCCTCCGGGGGCCTCTGGGGGCCTCCTGCGTGTGGGGCGGAAACAGTATTTTGCACGTCCCCTGCCCTGGGGGGCCTGGCCAGGTTTGGGGTGCCGAGCCGTGATCCGATCCGCTTCTGGGTTTCCATTTTCCATTTTATCCGAGGCGCGAGATTCAGATCTGTGCCGACCCACTAGGAATCAGACGTCTCGCTCTCGGCGGAAGCCGGCGCACGTAAAACGAAAGCCTCGACGGCTCGAGAGATATTAAGCGTGCTCTCTTGCGTGCTGGGTCGCAAGTCCCAGCCCGAAGCCCGACCATTCTACCATACTGCCGCCATGGCCAGCGCCGTGACCAGCGCCGTGAGGCGCAAGTGACGAGGGAGACCGACACGACTCCCAAGGTCGGTGAGGTGAGCGCTGGACTGCGGCACGACGGTCCTGAACCTGGAACTCGCGATAGACTATGCCAACATCGGCTTCCAGGGAGCAAGTGCATCGGGGAGGCAAGCGGGCCCTACGACGGGCTGCGAGAGTGTTGCAATTGGACGGGAGTGTCTGGTACCGTGGTAAGAGGTACACTCGAGCTACGGCAGCCGCTCTACTTTCGGACCACCATCAATTCATGGCTCAGACGACATTGAGAACTACATCTACTTCCTATGCATCGAGGTTTTCGACACCAGCTCGAGACCCCACGGCCACCAGCGCCGCCAAGTATCACCTTCGCCAGCGTGCACGACATCATCGTCAACAGCAGCCGATATTATATATATATATATATATATATATATTATATATATATATATATATATGTATATATATATGGACGTACAACTGCGAGAGCCTCCTCCGAGCGGACCGCCTGGCCGAGATCCTTCGACTCGCCCGCGCCGCTCGTGTTGCCATCATTCGCCTCCAGAGTACCCTGCCGGAGCTCGCCACCCCGTGGACCACAGAAGGCTACAGAGTTATCCCGACTCCGCGTACGACCAGATCCAGTAGAGATGGCTGTCTGATAGCTTTCAACCTGAAGTTTTTCTCTTTGAGCGAGCTCCGAGTCACTCACGAGTGGATGAGTGGACGATTACAGGGTACTCGACTCACTAGAAGATGCCCCCGAAAACGTGATATCTACATCTTGAATGGCTACGCCCCGCTGAACGAGGTCAGCCACCGCCGCATTGAAGCCGACCACCACGAACGAGCCGTAGCCCATAAGGCCCTACAAACCCAGTTTTGGGACACGTGTCGAGCGGCCCTCCGCCAGATCCCGAAACGCCTGGCCCTAATCTTCAACCTGGACGCCAATGCTGCCATGTCCCCATCCCTGCCGAACGTGGGCTTTGCTGGACAGAGACGCCGCTATGCAGCCACCAACACCAACGGCTCGCGCCTACTGGAACTCTTCCAGGACTACCACATGATGGCCCTGAACACGTTCGGCAAGAGCTCTCGCCAGAACGGCGCGTGGAAGCACACGGTGGGCAAAGGATGGACCACCATCGACTACATCTGCACCCGCTTAGCAGGCTCCTACGGCAGGCACGCAGCCCCTCTACAACAGAGACCAGTCAGCCTTGGCGGATACCGCGACCACCGACCTGTCGAGGCCTACGTGCACGCGGGGCTACGTGCGCGTCGCCAACCTGAGGAGAAGCCCCTGCGGTGGAACCGCGACGCCATGGTGGCCGACCTCCACGCGCTCGAAGACCCCGATGCACCTCCCCCGCAGCGCGTCCTCCAGATGCGCACAACCCTAGCCCAGATGATGACGGACAGCGGCCTCACTAACCATTGGTGGATGACGTGCGGCGAGGATCTACGTTTCGCCACCCCTCTCGGAATACTTCAACGCCGTGGAGCACGCCATCATTGAGGCTGCCGCCCCGCACTACGTCCCGGCACCCACGCAGACCACGCGCCCGAAGCTGACGGACAACACCCTGGCCCTGATCGAGACCAAGCACACCATCCAGAGACGCATGGCTATGATCGCCGACCCCGCCTGCGCGCGCTTCATCGAGCCCCAGACCCTGTGCGACGAGGCGGCCAAGGCGGCTGCCAAGGCAGCGCGCTCAGAACGCCGACGACGTCTCGCAGAGACAGCGGCGGAGGCCGAGGCAGCGGACGCAAACATGAACCTGCGCAAGCTCCACAGCGTAGTTCGCCGCCTAGCTCCGAAGCCTACGGCGCCAGTCATCACGGTCACCAGCCCCGCTACGGCGACGGTATGCATGGACGCCGAGGAGGAGACCCACGTCCGCACCAAGGCCCTCTGCGACATTTTTGACGGGACCCTGATCAACATGGACAAACATGGAGGCACTCCTGGGGCCCCCCGAGAGACGACACACGCATTGGGTCATACACGATCGATGACGTTGCCAAGGCTATCGCCACAATGCCGAACTACAAGAGCGCCCCCATCCTCAAGATGTCGCCCGACTCGACCGACCCTTGCGACGGCTCCGTTATCGAACTTGCTACGGCAGAAACGGCCCCAGTCCTTCGCGAAGTTTCCCAGGCTAGCCAAGAATTGGGCCGTTCGGCCCAGCGCTTCAAAGACGGCGAGACTGTCTCCCTCCGCAAGCCGAAAAGGGGATGGCAAGAACGCCCGCGACCACTACCGCGCCATCAACCTCATCAACCACATTGGCAAAGTCTTCATGAACGTCACCGTCATGCCCTCCCTCCGCAACCTGGCCTCGAAGCCCTCGACCGCGCAGTTCGGCGCGCTGGCGGGCCGCTCTACCCGAGATGCGCTTGCAGTCGTAGCCGAGGTTATCCGACGATTCCGGCTCCATGGCCGCGCGTCCAAGCTGGGCTCCGCAATCCCAGGCATGCTCGTTGCGGCCCTGATAGACCTCGAGAAGGCCTTCGACCTGATCGATCGCGACGAGATCTGGACTGCGCTCGAGGCCCTCGCCCAGAGCCGCGAGGCGCGCCTGGCAGTTGGGGGGCTACGCGAGGGCACGTGCTACATTGCTCGCGACATCCGCGCCAACCGACCCATCAAGAAGCTATCGATCCCACGCGGAGTTCGGCAGGGCAGTGTGGATGGTCCGCTGCTGTTCATAGCCGTCTACGACCTTCTCGCCTCGAAGCCGGAGCAGAGCCGGGCAAGGGCCGAGTTCCCCGAGATCTCTGTGCTTTTTGACCCAGAACTGAAACAGATACGCCATCAGGACGCCTTGCTTGGAGAGGGGGAGGAGGAGAGGATGGTCGTGTCCCCCATCAAATTCGTTGACGACCTGATCGCCCTCACGATTGTCGAAAACTTCGAAGCGGGCTCTCGCTTCCTCACGTTCCTGAAGGCAGAATTCACGAAAGGTAAGACAAAGGTTAACGACACCAAAACCGAAATGTTGATCGTCGCGACAGGTGAGCAAAGCAAAAGCCGCAAGGCCACGATCAGAGCGAAGCAAACAAACATTCACATGCACGAGACCCCAGTCCATGCCACTCCCAGTGTGAAGTACTTAGGAGCGAAGCAGCGTGACGATGGCACGATGGTGGAGGAGGTCACCCGTAGGATTCAGGGAGGTAATGCAGCACATGCTCGACTTGCACGTAGAGCTCTCAAGGGGCATTTCAGTGTGCGCCTTCAAGTCCGCTTATGGCGCCCCCTCGTTCGGTCAACGGCCCTGCACAGCTTGGAGGTGGCAGTCCTGAGTAAGCGCGACCTCCATAGACTAGAGTACTGGCAGACTCGCAAACTTCGCTACCTCGCTCGCTCTCCTGCCCATGCCCATCACACGAGTAATGCGGAGATAAGGCGTTTAACCAGGGTCCCGACAGTGGCATCTACGTTGCTGGAACGTCGTCTTGCGTGGTGGCAGGGTGCGGTGCGTCCTGCCTTCCCCGACTCGAAGCAGATGCAGGCCCAGGGGGGCCCAGAGGAGGCGCCCCTAGCAGGACCCGCAGGAGCACCCCCAGGACCCCATGTGCGACCCCGCTAAGCTGGTCCGCGCAGTGGTCTTTGGCAGGTTTCACTTCGAGGGCCCTCGTCACAGGGAAACCACTCCCTTCTAGGCGTGCTCCAGGAGGACCTTCGGAAGCCCTGGAAGACGTGCGCAGCAGAGGCCCAACAGCAGGCCCGTGACGACCATGAACTCGGAGATCCCGACCCGACTCCCACCAGGCCCTGGTTTCGCTGGCTGCGTCAGGTTCCTCGAGCCCAGCTCCGACGGGTGCGATGCAATCAGACGGGCGAGGAAGCGAAGATAGCCGCTGGCGAAGTGCCCCCTCCCGAACAGCTCCTGCAGTGTCCATTGTGCGCCCGTGTGTGTCAGGGCCCGAAGGGGCTCGACAACCATGTGTTTCGGGTTCACCAGAAGTACGCGAACCCCACGGACCTCACCGATGACCAGTTGAGAGCCCTTCGGCGCCCGCGCTGCCAGACCAAGTTCAGCAGAAAGGATACCCTGGTCCGCCACTTCCGCCTACAGCGATGCCGTGCCCCACCGTCGTCGTCGGTTCAGGCTGCTAGGCCAGCGAGACCCGAACCGCCGGGGCCTGCCCCTCCGTCTCCTACGCCCCCCTCTGCGACAGCGCCTGTGCACTCGTGCGATGTTCGGCCCGATCAGCGAGGTGACGGAGCCCAAGCGAGGCGCCGAGGCACTGGCAGCACCGCCGAGCGAGGCCGCAAGCTCGACCGACGGGGCCCCCAACGGCAAGCTGCATAACTTCATGTGCCGCATGCTTCTCCAGCACGAAGCCGTCCGCCAGTCAGCCGCCCGAGACGACAACTTCACGCTGGCGCTCAAGGAGGGTGCGAAGATAGAGGTGGCCCTGGAGCAAGGCTACCAGCACTTTGTGGAAGTGGGCAAGAAGGCGCGCGAGGGCGACGACTCTCGAGGTCACCCAGAAGGCAAGAAGCCAACGCGCTGTTCCGCATGATCGTCTTCCGCCTCACGGAGGCGGTTCCGAACGACCCAGAGAACGTGAAGCAGGCGATAGGCCTGGGCCCGTTCGCGACAGAGGCGCTCGAGGGAATGGGCGTGCTGCTGCGCTGGGGCCCGCTGGTTCAGGGCGAGGAGACGGTGGTCAAGTCGACGCGGTGCTTCAAAGTAACCCTCGCCGAGGGCGGAGAAAACCAAGTGCGCTGGATCTGGGCCTGCAACCACCGCGTCGATCTCAGGAGCGCCCTGGCGGTGCTGAGGATCAACAGCGGCCTGTCTGCGGCGAACATCATGCTCGGGCACGATCGCAGACCCCGCTCGAAGGCAGCCAAGCAGTTAGAGCAGCTGGCGTTCAAGGGCGGCGCCAGGACGGGCGAAAAGGGCGGTGCCAAGAAGCCCAATCGCAAGTAGAGGCACAAAGCCCTGGTTCGCCCAGGTTCAAAGTCGCCACCGTTTTGCCACAAAAGCAACGCCAGCCATCGATCGGGGAAATATTCAAGCGCCAACGCACATCCTACCAACTTAGATGACCAGCGTCGTTCCCAAGGAGTGAGGTTCGACGGCGTCGACAAGAGATATTGACAATACCTCGTGCACCCTCTCTGGCTCGGCACCTCGTTTCCTCGGGGCACGAACGGAGCTACATCGTCGAGGAGGGGTTCGACGGGTGGAACCCGCCTGTCGCTGTGCTCGTGGGTGTTCGCTGAGGCCCCGAGGCGCCACTGTCGCTGGCTGTCGCTGCCCTCCCCCCTCTCTCCTCCTGCGTCTGGTTCCGCCGTCTGTGCTATGAAATTGAGGAGAGGGGCCACCTTGCCCCAGAGGGGGAACATATGCCGCCCTCACAGTGCCGCCTCCGCAAGAGGCGGGGGCGCGTGAGCGCGGGGTCGTGGTTTAGCTCCCGCCCTGCCCTCTGCGCTCCCGTTCGGGCCCGATCCCTCGACATGAATAGTCATATCGCGCGCCGAACCTCAGTGTTTTTTTTTTTTTTTTTTTGTTACTACCCTGGGCCCCTCGCGAAGCGTCCCCCTGAAGGCTCTCGGGCGCAGTGCTGTGAAAGCACGTAAAACGAGGGTAGTTCCGCTCGCTTCCGCCAGCGGAGTCTGGCGGACGTAAATATTGAGACCCCATGGAAGGTCAACGCTGGCTTCCCAAGAGTTTCGGGGGCCTGCCAGCTGTCGTTCGCTCGTTCCCTCGCTCGCTTCCATCGCTCGGCCTTTGCACAGGCGCTGTGCACAGCTCGGAAGTCCCAGCTCGCGGATAGAGAGAATTTCGCCGGTGTGAGCATCCTGTGTTTTATTCTGGCAGGTTGCTGTCCTTTGCGTGCCAAGCAGCAGCGTGAGCCAACGAGAGTCCTCGTGTTGCATGGAACACGGTCTCGCGTCCTTGCAAGTCGATGTGCAGTCGTGCTCTCACTTGTTTCGCGAGCGCTCGACTGGGCTTGATGCCTCATCCTCAAGGAGGAAGAAGATTTCGGAGGTTCCCAAAGCTTCCCACATTCGGAGGCGCTGTTGGTATGTCTCCCCAAGCAGCGCTTGCATTTAAGGGTTTTTATTTGTGTTTAAGGAGCCGGCCCTGAAGATCGTTCTAGCGGCTAGGTAGTTGCCGTCGCCGCCCCGTCGCCGCCTCGTCGCCGCCCGTCGCCGCCCGTCGTCTCGGCCTGAAGGTCGGTCTTGCGGCTATGTAGTCGCTGTCGCCGCCCCGTCGCCACCTCGTCTCGGCCCGTCGTCTGGGCCTGCATTGCTCTGCGTTGCCTTGCATTGCCTTGCATCTCTTTGCATCGCTTTGCATTGCTTGCATTGCGTTGCAGTGCAGTCGCTTTGCATTGCATTGCTGGGTATTGCTGTGCATTGCCTCGCATTGTTCAACAAAATGCTGTGTATCGCTTTGCGCCCATTTTGCGCAACATCGATTGCACTTCATATGTGGCACCACATCGAGTGCATTACAAACACTTTGCACCACATGGAGTTCACCACATAGCTTGCACCCCATATGTTGCACAACATATGCGGCCCCACATATATTGTACACATGTTGCACCACATAGTTTGCACCATGTAGAGTGCTACACATATATTTTTTCAACAGATCTCGCACAACATAGCCACACACATTGCAACACTTACATTGCACCTCGCAGATCGCACAACATATAGTCTCCTTTCTGAAAAGAAAATGGACTCTTCCCCCCGGGATTATCCCCTCCCTTTTGCGTTGTGCAATTTGCATCTGGTTCTGCCCCATCGTCCATCCGAATTATGAATTTACAGCATCCCAGGGGGGCCGGTATCGCCCCACAAAAATACGATGCGCGCGCACTCGTTTATCACAACCCCTTACAACAAAAAAGCGAGACGAAGTGCGCACGCGTGCGTCATCGCGCGCGCATGCCGCAATTCAGCAGTTTTCGTTTTCGTAAGGATTTCAAAATCGAGTGTCCAAAACATATACAAACACATGGTTTCGCAACACGGTTTTTCAAAACAAAACTTGTGCGCGAGCTCTTGCGAGTTCTCGAAAACACCATCGGTTGTTCAACATTTTCAGAAAAAAGCTACCAAACGGGGTTCGCGCGCACATGTCGAAATCGTTTGATCGCCCTTTGCGCGCGTGCCGTCGCGAGAATCTTTTGCAACAAATGGGACGAAATGCGCGCGCGCGTCGTCGCGCGCGCGCATGCCGAAGTCCGTCTATAACCTTGGGTTCCGTAGCGATGTCAAATCCGAGTGCCCACAAACATAATCAACACATGTTTCCGCAACATCAGTTTTCAAAAAAACGTGCACGCGCGCCCTTGCGGATTCTTCAGAGAACCATCGGTCTTCAACATTGTCATGGAATTCGGCCAAGCGGGCCCCTTGCGCCGCATGCCGGCATCATTTGCACGCCCTTGCGCGCGTGCTGAGGGGGCATTGTCCGTGTCAAATAATGCCATGCGGACCACTCTCGCGCGTCGGCCGCGCACACCACATGTCGAACTGTTTCCAAAACCTGCATCACTGACGCGAGGACGCCGTCAGCGTCGTGGGTGTGATTAGCAACGGCGCCCGCACTGGCCGCGCCTTCGTCGTTGTCAACATCGTCGCCAGCATCGCTACTATCATCCTCGTGTGTACCGTTGTCGACGCTGCCATGGTACCGCGCCCGCCCAAGTCGCCGACTCGCAGTGAAGTGCCCGCTGGGACGTGCCCAGCGGCCAGCGCCACCGCGACCGCGTCGGTCGCGCCAAACTAGCTGGCCGCTGCGCGCGCGTGCTTGGGTTGCGCGGCCGCAGGGATGCACCAGTCAACGCGAAGCATGCATTGCAATCGCCACCTCGTGGGTTTCTGCAAACCACATTGCGGGTGGGTGGGTGGCATGTTTGCAAAAGCATGGGATGTGTCAACTTGTTTGCTAGAATCAATTGCACCACTGCGCCGCGTATAGTGCACTACATAGATCGCACAACAAATCTTGACCACATAAATTGCACGATCACTCTCTCTCTCTCTCTCTATATATATATATATACATATTCTTGGGCTCCATGCTGGCCAGCATTTCAAGAACTCTGTTGGAGCAGCAGCAGGATGAAAAAGAAAAGCAGGATGATGGGATGTGGAGGAGGACGACGAAAAGTGAGAGGGCGAGGACGGGCTAACGGTGGGACGTTTCCCTTCCTCCTTCTCCCCGATTTTTCCGTTCCTCCAAGTGGCGTGGCTCGTTTCGACAAAGACATGAACATTTTCCGCCCCTGGCCGTTCATCCCCCTCTTCCCTCGTATCCATGCTTTTCCCAGCCCTCGTGCGTTGGGTTCTCGTTTTGAGTAGGGGACATGTTTGTACCATTTGCGATGACGGATCTTACGGGGGGGATTGGGGGGTGGAGGGGGCCAGCACGACAGTTTTTGAATCCCTTTGCGATGGCGGGCGTGACGGGGGGGGGCGAGGGGCCGAGATGGGAGCGAGAAGAGGAAGGGGAGGAAAGGGAATGTGAAGGCTTGGGGGGAGGATGAAGAAACAGGGCTCGGGGCGATCGGTATTCTTCGCATAGCGTCCATGGGGGCTCGGAAGGGGAAGGCACCTTCAGCACATTGCTCGAATGCCTGGTGTTAGTCATGACGCACGTTTTGACGGCAATCTTCGCCCTGACGTTGCAAGTTTTAGACTACGGACGCAGATTGCCAGAACCTGCGCGCGCGAAGTGCGCGCGTGATTCAAGTCTTTTTGTATGTCTACATGTTTGCAGAAATATTTATATGCGTGTACATATATTTATGTGTTCAGGTTTCGTGGCGACGATATCGACATATGTTTGCCAGCGTGGATCCCAAGCAGGGAGATCTTGCACTGTGGATGGTGCAACCTTCGTGGTGTAAGCAATGTGGTGTCAGCCATGCGGTGCAAGCTATGTGGTCCAAGCTATGCGATGCAATATATGTAGTGTTTATGTCTGGTCGTGCTATGTATCCACCGCCTCTGTGTTCAGGGCGCGCTCCATGGGCCCGACGTACGGCCAGGTCTTATCCATCTGCTTATGGCATCAGCGTGAGTGGAAGAGAGCATCGCTGCAGGAACGCTCAGATGACCCTGCCGCTGGTGTTCCGCCGAACCAAGGGCTGTCTTGCTTTCCTGTGCTTGTCAATGCTCGTTTTCATTCCTTTGCCTCCCCTCGCATTCCATCCTTTCTTTCGTCTCTCCTGCTTCACTGTCTTCGGTGCAGCCTTGATCCCCTGCCCTCTCTGCCTCGGTCCCCGTTCCCATGTCTCCGTAGTCACTGCCCGCTGTGCTGCCGTCAGCTTCTAAATCTCCATCTGTGCCAGCCGCTGCTCCTATATTCGCCAGTATGTATGCGTGTATGTCTGAGTGTGTCTATGTATGTATCTATATGTATGTATGCCTGTATGTCTGTATGCAGGTCTGTCTGTCTGTCTGTCTGTCTGTATGCATGAATGTCTGTATCTATGTATATGCATGTGTATGTATGCATGTATGTATGTATGTAAGTATGCATACATGCATGCACGTATGTATGTGTACATGCATGCATGTAGTTATACGTGCATGTATGTATTCATGTATAAATGTATGGATGGACGGACGGATGCGTGCATGCATGCGTGCGTGCGTGCGTGAGGGCATGCGTGCATGCATGCATGCATGTTATGTATGTGTGTATGTCGGTATTAATGCACGTATGTATGTATGTATGTATGTATGTATGTATGTATGTATGTATGTATGGTTTGATGGATGGATGCATGCATGCATGTGTGTACGTATGTATGTATGTATGTTTGTATGTTCGTATGTGTGTATGGACTTATGCATTCATTCACGCGTGCATATATGCATGCATATAGCTATGTATGTCTCTGTCTGTCTGTCTGTTTGTATGTCTTTCTGTCCGTCTGTATGTGTGTATGTATGTCTGTATGAATGCATGCGTGTATGCGTGTATGCATGCCTGTCTGTCTGTATGTCTGTCTGTCTGCCTGTCTGTCTGCCTGTATGTATGTATGCAGGTAGGTAGGTAGGTAGGTAGGTAGGTGAGTAGTTAGGCATGCATGTCTGTCGGTCTATCTGTCTTTCTGTGTGTCTGCCTGTCTGTTTGTCTTTCTGTCTGTCTGTTATGTATGCATGCATGTATGCACGTATGTATGAATGTATGTATGTCTGAGTGTGGATGAATGTCTGCATGTATCTTTTTGTATGCGTGTGATTGTATGTGATATGTATGTATGTATGCACGTGCGAACATATACATGTATGTATATGTGTGTGTATGTATGCATGTATGCATGCATGTATGTACGCATGTGTGTATACATGCATGTATGTAAGCATGCATGCATGACTGCATACATATATGTATGTCTGTCAGTCAGTCAGTCTGTCTGTCAGTCTGTCTGTCTGTCTGTCTGTATGTATTTATGTATGTATGTGTGTATGTTTATGTATGCATGTACGTATGTGTCTGTATAAAGTATGTATGTGTATGTATGTATGTATGTATGTATGCATGCATGCATGCATGCATGCATGCATATATGTATGTATGTGTGCTTGTTGTATGTATGTATGTATGCATGCATGCATGCATGCATGCATGCATGCATGTATGTATGTATGTATGTATGTATGTATGTATGTGTGTGTATGTATGTATGTATGTATGCATGCATGTATGTATGTATATATATGTATGTATATGTATGTATGCATGCATGCATACATGTATGTATAGGTGTGTATGTACGTACGTACGTATGTATGTATGCATGTATGTATGCATGTATGTATGTATGTATGTATGTATGTATGCGTATCTGTATTATATAGCAGCTCTGCCGCGCCCGTGCGCCCAGGCGGCAGCGGCGGTGGCGCCCTTGCCTG
>CAUYUJ010014236.1:255493-260493 GCA_963575745.1 Prorocentrum cordatum | reverse complement strand
TGCTGCTGCTAAGCGCTTGGATGGTCAGAATCGCCGCCCTCAGGAGCATATCGACGGGATGCATATTCGGCTGCGCGCCCATGAGACCAGACTGGACACCCACGACTCCGACACTTCCTACCTCAAGGCCGAGATCAGCAAGCTGCACGAGCTCCTCGCCGTCGCCAACGATGTCCCCAAGGCCCCGCTGCTCCCCGCCGCCGGCTCTGATCGTGACACCGACCCGTGTGTTATCAAAGTCATCGCAGCCAAGCTCACGGCCCTCGATCAGGTTCAGCAAACTCTCACGGATTGGATCGCTGAGGTTGGTGTTGAGCCAAAATTCTTCAAGATCTCTTCCCCTGAAGCCGTCAGCCGCAGCTTCTCCATCAACTTCGTTGGTGCACCCGCCCCCGCTGCTCGTCGTGTTGCCAAGGTGCTCGGCGCCCAGCGCCTCGGGCCTGGCCAATGGAAGCGCTTTGAGACCACCGCAGCAGACGGACAGCCCACGGCCTTTCATATCGGCCCCGACAAGAATCCGCGGCAGATTCGCATGGAGATGCAGGCTCGGAGAATTCGGGACGCTTTCAAAGAGATCGACTCTTCAAAGCGCTGGTACGTTGACAAGGGCCGAGGCTATGTCATGGCAGGTTGGGGCCCGATTCTCAAGACCAGCCCTAACCCTGGCAACGCTCCCTCCACGCTCAATTGGGCCGACAACCTCATTGCTAAGCTTGGTCTGCCGAAGCAGCAGTTATCAGCAGCCGCTGCCGCCATCGTCGCACCGCCAGAATCGGCTGAGTGGTGTCTTTAGTGGGCTGGGGAGATTACTGCGAGATGAGTTTCGAGGGCATGGTTTGGTTTCCTTTGTTTCATGGAATGCGAGGGCGCTTCTTCAATACCAGGGTGCTCACTCCGAAGTGAAGCTGGACTACCTTCGTCGATTGGACTTTTTGAATGGGGTGGTTTGCCATCAGGAGGTGCATCAAGATGCTGTGCAACTACGAGACGCTATCGGGAAAGCTCATCGTGGTGTGCGCATTTTCTCTTCCCGCTGCGAGGAATCGCTAGTGGAAGGCGGGGTCGCCACAGTTTTGCCTGCCTCCTGTCCTGCAGTGGTTCATGCTGACGAACTTGCCCCAGGACGCATGCTCCGTCTTTATCTGCATTGCGAGGGGCGCCATCTCTTCCACTACAATGTACACAACCATGGTAGCAGTAGCGCCCAATTCCTAAAGGTAAGTAGGGCGCTTGGGGCAGACGCCAGTTTTGCCAGAAGTTCTCCGTTGACTACCACCGTGGCAGTACATGGGGACTTCAATTTTGCCGCTTCACCCCCTCTTCTTCTCCACCGCCCTGGTCGCCGAGGGGGCCCAGGTGAAGGCCGCCGTGCTCAAGCCGCCACATGGGCCAAGCTATTGGCACCTCTCATGGAGTTCACGTCGGACGAACCTACTCACTACGACGCCGACGCCCACTCAGTCTCCGCCTTTAGATAGACTCTGGGTCAGCCCCCCCCCCCCCCCCCCGGTTGGATTGCGTGCCAAATTCATGCCGTCCCACGCGTGCTGGGGTTTCCCGAGGCCTTATCCGAGAAAGAGGTGAGTGACCACGCAGCCCAGTCGTGCTCTTTCTCGCAGCGCTCCTCAAAGCCCGAGGGGTATCGCAAGATCCCGTGGCGCATTTTCGAGTCCAAAGAGTTCCAGGACTTGCTGGATACCGTTACTCGCCAGCTAGATTTCACGCCCCGCTCGCCTCCCAGGCAGATTGAACTCTTCAAGTGGGCAGTGAAGGAGGTTGCGCGTGAGATTCGCGATCGTCTGATGCGGCGCGACTCCGGGTCACTGGGCTCCCAGCTCCTGCTAGCGAGGCAGATTTCTCGGGCGGTTTGGCGCAATGATGTTTCTCTCGCCGTTCGCCTTCGAGCTACTCGTCAGGCGACCAGAGACTTCGTGGACATCTCGTCGGGCGCCGTCTTGCTTGTTCATGCTCCCTCGTTCCAGCAGTGGAGCGAAGCAGTGCAGGTACGTCATGCTGACCTTCGCCGCCGTCACCTGGAAGCAGAGCTCGCGGGTGGACGGTCTTCCCCTCAGCTCCGCCACCAACTTCGAGCTCTCGAGAGGCGTGCAGCTATTTGGTCACCTCTTTCTCGTCGGCTGGTTCTTCAAGGCATCAAAGATTCAGGTACTGGCACATCCTCAACGTCTGACAAGATTCACATGCACGACAAGCTGGTGGAGCACTGGGCGCCGATTTTCATTGCCAAACCTAGCAGTGTTCCTGCTGCCCGCGAGTGTGTGAAGGGACTGGTCCAGCCAATGTGTTTTGATGAGGTGCCGCCACCGACCCCGTCACTTCTTCGTGCAGTCGCCAAGAAGTTTCGTCACTCAGAGCCGGGTCTAGACGGCATTTCCTACTCGGCGTGGAGCTCATCATCGCTAGGTCTCTCGGTGCTCTCAGGCGCCATGATGTGGGTTCTCTCTGGGCAGGCGTTGTTCAAGTCATCCAACGATACGCTCCAAGTGTGGCTTCCGAAAGGCGATGACCTTGCGGACAGTGTGGCCGCAGGATTCACTCGGTCACCGTCCCCCGTCAGAGTGCTTGGACTGCGCAATACAGACATTAAGATCATTACGGCAACGATCAATGCACGCTTCAGTGTCCTTCTCAAAACTAGGGCCCCTCGCTCTCAGCGAGGCTTTATTCCACAGAGGAACTTTGGACTGAACATCCTGGGGCTCGACGCGGTCAGCAGGGTCTACTCAGATGTGCCGTCGGCCGAATCCAATGTCCCAGTCTTGATTGCACTTGACTATGGAGCTGCTTTTCCCAGCCCCTCTCAGGAGTTCATGTGCGCGGTGCTCAACGAGATGCAGGTGCCGCGAGCCTTCCTGTCCATCATCGACCAGCTGTACTTAGAGCTCGAGGCGTTTGGAATGGTCCGCAATGCTCCTACCCATGCGTGGTGGGTTACGTCTGGCATTGTCCAGGGCTGCTCATTGAGCGGCTCACTCTACGCTGCGGCCACTGCCCCATTTCTGGTCGATATCCAGCGCCAGCTTGAGACACCGAGGAAAGGTATTGCTCGTGCTTGTGCCGACGACATTGGTGCCGCCATCAGAGACATTCTCAGCCTGTCCATCTTAGCGGACATCATGCATCTTGCCGAAAGATTTGCCACGCTGTCATTGAGGATCGACAAATGCAACCTCGTCCCGCTGCACAAGCCTTTCTCGGAAAATGTGGCATCAGAGGTTCGCTCGCTGCTCTGTGAACACGTTCTTTTCTTCAATCGTATCAACATTGTCGAGTCCCTCAAGTACCTTGGCCTTATTCTTGGCCCTGCTGCCGATGCCGACTCGTGCTGGACTTCTCCTGCGGTGAAGGCCCATGAAAGATCCGAGTTGGTCGGCCACAGCCACCTTCCCGTGTCTCGCTTGCCAGTTCACCACAACACCCGCATCACCGCAGTACTGTCGTATGTTGCCCAATTCCGTCTGATGCCGCGGTGGCTAGTGCAGAGCGAGCTTGTGGCCTCATCACGTTCTTTTCGCCTGCCATTGGGTGCTTTCTCGATGTCGGCATGGCTCCAGTTGCGCTCGGCGGGTGGGCCGACGATTAACTCATGGCTGGCGATGAGCACTGGGTCCCTTCTTCGTACTGCGTGCCGTGCCCTGCCTGAGTTCGAGCGTTTGCATTCGTGGCTCTTCCGTCAGCGCAGTCGCCTAGGAGATCGCATCTCACTTGCGCAGCTGTCATCATCTCGGCCATGCCCCTCTTTCGGGCGCCGCGAGGCGTTCGTGGAGACGCTGTTCAACGTCAAGCACGGCTCGTGCCAGTCCACGGTTTACACACCCGAGTTGCTGTCCATTGCGCGCCAGGCAGCTACGCATCGTCTCCTCGTCCAGCCGTCTGGCGTGGGCCTACAGAGGCGCATAACGTTGGCGGTCAAGAAGCATCTTATCTCTGGTCCGCTTTGGAACGTACTGGTCGCGAGGCTCGCCCTCGCCCATCCCGACATGTACGATGATGGTGCGTCTAAAGTGCCTGCGACAAGATGCTCCCACATCGAGAAATACCTTCGCTCTTGCTCAACCTCGTGGGCTATGGCGTATTTGAAAACTGCTGCCAACGGATGGGCTACGTCTTCCCGCATCCTTGGTGGCCGCGGACGCCTTCCCTGCCGCTCCGGATGCGTGGGCGCGGCAGACCAGTTCAAGCGCTATCTTTCGTGCCCGAAGTTCCGCAAAATCTGTGAGGAGGTGATGGGCTTCTCTCGCCCTGCCCACCCGCTTGGTCGTCTTGGCCTCCTCGGATCCGAGGTGGATATCAGCAAGGTGGTCTTCGACATAGTGGTGATGCACTTCGCCTACCACGCGGCGTCACACGATGCCCCGTCTGGGACCTGGTCACCTGCTTTCGCTCGCTCTCATGTCTTGGCCGCTATTCGTGCTGTTTCCCTCAGAGCGCGGCGACCTGATCATCTACCGTGGCGGCGCTCCAAGCCCTCAGTGCCAAGGCGCAGACCAGTGATCTCATCGTCTTCGACGGCCTCATCTTCTTCTTCTTCCTCCCCGTCGTCGTCTGTGGCCTCGCGCAGCGCAGAGGGCTCTTCAGACAGTGGATGTACATCCGCCACTCTTCCGTCCATGAGGACCATTGGCGGCGCTTTCGACCTTGTGGCTGGAGTTCCCGTGGCTGGCCGTGTGACCAGTGGCACGCGTGACTCACCTTCGCCGAGAGGGAAGCATACGTCGGGGGCTTTGGCAGGCAGAGAGTACCGACCCGTGTGCTGGTGCCACGCGGGTACGCATTGCTCACCTGCCTCACCCCGCCGCCCTGTCATTCCTGGCGTTGCTGAAGCCCTGGTCAGACCCTTCGTCGTGCAAGAGTCCCAATCCTCGCATACTGGAGGAACTGTGTGTACGCCGCGTCCCCCTTCTCCGTCACTGGGGCAATTTCCCCTGCAGGACTCTGAGAGGCAACGACGGGAACTTACCAATCGGGTCACCTGCTGGGCG
>CAUYUJ010014236.1:205493-250493 GCA_963575745.1 Prorocentrum cordatum | reverse complement strand
ACTAGAAATATTGTTGAGCAGTTACCGGAGATCTTAGCACGCCTCTGGCCCGTTGGGCCGGCGAATTTAGGGTTCCTTAGGTCAACGCCCCGACTGTAGTCGCCCGGACTGGAAAGCCACATCGTCGGAGACCAGCAGCCTTTCTCCCCCTCTCGGCCCGGCAGGCTCGCCGCTCCTGGAGCTGGGGCCCGCCAGCCCGCAGAGGCCCGCGGAGCGGCCGCACGCCTTGCGCGAGGAGGGCCTCGCGCGCGGCGGGGGGGGAGGTGCGCAGGCAGTGTCGCGTCGCGCTTCTGCAGGCAGCTGCCGCCTGGAGGAGGAGGAGCAGGAGGAGGAGGAGGATGAGGAGGAGGAGGAGCAGGAGGAGGAGGAGGAGGAGGAGGAGGAGGAGGAGGAGGAGCAGGAGGAGGAGACGAGGAGGAGGAGGGGGAGGGGGAGGGGAGGGAGGGAGGGAGAGAGGGAGGAAGGGAGGGAGGGAAGGGGGGGAGGGAGGAACAGAGGGAGGGATAGGAGGAGCGGGAGAGGAGGCGTGGGCCCCCCGTCTCCCCCGTCTCCTCCGTCCCCTCTCTCTGCCGCCCCTCCTCGCCTGGCCCGCTCTGGCTCCTGCCGGGTCGCCCTGCGCGCCCCCCTGCGCGCCCAGGAGCTCTTCGCCGAAGCCAGCTGCAGGCGGCGTTCGCAGGCCCCCACCGCGCGGCGCGCGGCAGCGAGGCAGCCCCTCGGAGGAGGAGCGAGGAGGATCGGTGGGGGAGGATCAGGGAGGATCGAGGAGAGTCGAGGGGCAGGAGGACCGATGATGATGAAGATGATGTTGATGGTGCTGATGGTGATGGTGATGGTGATGGTGATGATGATGATGATGATGATGATGATGATGATGATGATGATGATGATGATGATGATGATGATGATGATGATGATGATGATGCTGATGTTGCTGCTGATGATGATGATGATGATGATGATGCTGATGGTGGTGATGATGATGGTGCTGATGATGAGGGTGGTGGTGGTGGTGGTAGTGGTGATGCTGATGACGCTGATGATGCTGCTGATGATTCTGATGTTGCTGCTGATGATACGGCCCGTGGTGGTGTTGATTCGGAGGAGAAGGAAGAGGGGAAGGAGGGGGAGGTGTAGGAGGAGGAGGAGGAGGAGGAGGAGGAGGAGGAGGAGGAGGAGTGGGGGAAGAGGGTTACGATGTTCATGCTCAGGACGACGATGATGACGATGACGATGACGATGACGATAATGCTGCTGATGATGATGCTGATGATGCTGACGATGATGATGATGATGATGATGATGATGATGATGATGATGATGATGATGATGATGATGATGATGATGATGATGATGATGATGATGATGTGATGCTGATGATGATGATGATGATGATGATGATGATGATGATGATGATGATGATGATGATGATGATGATGATCGGAGGAGGAGGAGGAGGAGGAGGAGGAGGGGAGGAGGGAGGAGGAGGGGAGGAGGTGGAGGAGGAAGTGGACGAGGTTCATGCCTGTGCATAGTCTGGTCTTCTCGTCCTCATCTTCCCCTTCCTCCTCCTCCTCCGTCGTGGCTCGGGGGTCAAGATCATGGGCCCCTCGACATGTCCTGAGGCCCGTTCTCTCCAGCACGCTCTGGGGCGGACCCCGCCGCGGCGACGAGGCGCCTCCTGGAGAGGCCCCCCCACTAGCAGAGGCGAGGAGACTTCGACTGTCCTCCTCCTCCTCCTCCTCCTCCTTCCTCCTCCTCCTCCTCCTGCTCGTCCTCGTCCTCGTCCTCGTCTCGACCTCCTCCTCCTCCTCCTCCTCCTCCTCCTCCTCCTCCTCCTTCACCTCCTCCTCTTCCTCCTCCTCCTCCTCCTCCTCCTGCTCCTCCTCCTGCTCCTCCTCCTCCTCCTCCTGCTGCTGCTGCTGCTGCTCGCCGCCCGCGCGCGGCGATCTCCGCTTCGCGACCGCGCCGCGTGCATGCCCGCGGAGCGGGCCTGCGCCGAGCGCGGCGGCTGTATCCCGGGACGCCTCCAGGAGTTGGAGGAGGGGAGGGAGGAGCTGCAGTATGCCATACCCTCCCGTTTCTCCTCCTCCCCCGCTCCCCCCCCCAAACAGAGACCACCGCCCGTGGGCTGCAGGGATGGCCCCCCCTCCTTGATGGGTTCTCGGCGACGCCGGTTTTTGTCCTGGAGTCAGTGCGCTGAACCCTGAGATCATGGCGTTGCAATTTTTCCACCACGTGCGTTTTCGCCCAATTGTGCCCCAGGACCCTCGCAGATTGCAGTCTGAAAAATGACGCAGAAAGATTGGATCTAGGGTTCCAGTCGTGACTTTTTGTGATGCCGTATTTTCCGGAGTCGGATCTCAGGGCAATAAGGACCACTCTGCGTCAGGAGGGGCTCTGGTCTTCGGGCCGTGTCTTGACCCTGAGTGCGAAAAATGCATCAAAGCAGGCAATCACGACCAGAGCCCCAGACCCCATCTCTCGCGCCTTGATTCCGGGCCAGAGGAGAAACAAAGACCAGCGCCGCCGAGAATCCATCGTGGCGGGGGCCCGCCCGTATCCGCCGAACCCGTGGCCCGAGCGCCCGCCGCGCGGATGGCCATCGCGCGGTCCGACCCCTACGGCGGCCGCCTTCCGGACGCGGCGCCCGGGGCCGCCTTGTCGGACCCCTATGGCGTCTCCGCCGAGGCTGCCTCAGAGGCAGCCGCCGGCGCTGCGGCCCCAGCTCGCTGGGATCCAGGCGGCTCTGGCGCGCGGGCTTCGGGGGCGGAGGAGGAGGAGGAGGAGGAGGAGGAGGAGGAGGAGGAGGAGGAGGAGGAGGAGGAGGAGGAGGAGGAGGAGGAGGGGGAAGAGGAGGAGGAGGAGGAGGAGGTAGGAGGAGGAGGAGGAGGAGGAGGAGGAGGAGGAGGAGGAGGAGGAGGAGGGGGAAGAGGAGGGGAAGAGGAGGAGGAGGAGGGAAGGAGGAGGAGGAGGAGGAGGAGGAGGAGGAGTAGGAGGAGGAGGAGGAGGAGGAGGAGGAGGAGGAGGAGGGGGGAGGAGGAGGAGAGTAGGAGGAGGAGGAGGAGGAGGAGGGAGGAGAGGAGGAGGAGGAGGAGGGGTAGGAGGAGGAGGAGCGGAGGAGGAGGAGGAGGAGTTGGACGAGGAGGAGGAGGAGGAGGAGGAGGAGGAGGAGGAGGAGGAGGAGGAGGAGGAGGTGATGATTAGGGGGGTGGATATCCTGGCCAGGGCCACGATGGCTCCCCAGATGTCAATGGTTCACCCTCTTCTTTTAGTGCGCTCCCTGGCCCCCCCCCCTTGGTCCGTGCACATGACTCGGGCCAGGATTTGCGCTCCCCCCCGCTTGGACGCCCCCAGCAGCTGCCAGAGCCCCGCGCAGACATCCAGCGCCCTCGAACAGAAGTCGGCCCAGGCCCCCTGAAGTGAGGCAAGAGCAGCCATGAGCTCTGGGCGCTGCCATTCTCACCGGGCGTGTGCGCCCACTCTCGGGCCCCGGGGCCATCGGGCTCGAACAACGGGGGCAGCGAGGTGTGGTCTGGAGTCGAGTCTGGAGCTCTGGCCGTGATTTTTCGCTGCGTTGCAGCTTTGCTCGCCACGTAGCATCTCAGGGGTCATCGGGTCAGTAGGTGGTCACGCGATTCGGTAGCAAATCACGGGAGCCTGGTATATCCTCTCAATGCCATCTTTGGCGTCGACTGGCGTCGATTAGAGACTGAGAGTTGATGAGATAGCGTCGATTTAGCGTCGATTTAGCGTCGACTGGCGTCGATTCAGTCGCAAGAGCCGACAAGATGGTATGGGGGACGGGAGCAGGAGGAGGAGGAGGAGGAGGAGGAGGAGTGAGGGAGGAGGAGGAGGAGGAGGAGGGAGGAGGAGGGAGCGAGGAGGAGGAGGAGGAGGAGGGAGGAAGGAGGAGGAGGAGGAGGAGGAGGAGGAGGAGGAGGAGGAGGAGGAGAGGAGGAGGAGGAGGAGGAGGAGGAGGAGGAGGAGGAGGAGGAGGAGGGGAGGAGGAGGAGGAGGAGGAGGAGGAGGGAGGAGGAGGAGGAGGAGGAGGAGAGGAGGAGTTGGACGAGGAGGAGGAGGAGGAGGAGGAGGAGGAGGAGGAGGTGGAGGAGGAGGTGATGATCAGGGGGGTGGATATCCTGGCCAGGGCCACGATGGCTCCCCAGATGTCAATGGCTCACCCTCTTCTTTTAGTGCGCTCCCTGGCCCCCCCCCCTTGGCCCGTGCACATGACTCGGGCCAGGATTTGCGCTCCCCCCCGCTTGGACGCCCCCAGCAGCTGCCAGAGCCCCGCGCAGACATCCAGCGCCCTCGAACAGAAGTCGGCCCAGGCCCCCTGAAGTGAGGCAAGAGCAGCCATGAGCTCTGGGCGCTGCCATTCTCACCGGGCGTGTGCGCCCACTCTCGGGCCCCGGGGCCATCGGGCTCGAACAACGGGGGCAGCGAGGTGTGGTCTGGAGTCGAGTCTGGAGCTCTGGCCGTGATTTTTCGCTGCGTTGCAGCTTTGCTCGCCACGTAGCATCTCAGGGGTCATCGGGTCAGTAGGTGGTCACGCGATTCGGTAGCAAATCACGGGAGCCTGGTATATCCTCTCAATGCCATCTTTGGCGTCGACTGGCGTCGATTAGAGACTGAGAGTTGATGAGATAGCGTCGATTTAGCGTCGATTTAGCGTCGACTGGCGTCGATTCAGTCGCAAGAGCCGACAAGATGGTATGGGGGACGGGAGCAGGAGGAGGAGGAGGAGGAGGAGGCGGAGGAGGAGAGGAGGAGGGAGGAGGAGGAGGAGGAGGAGGAGGAGGAGGAGGAGGAGGAGGAGGAGGAGGAGGAGGGGAGGAGGAGGAGGAGTAGGAGGAGGAGGAGGAGGAGGAGGAGGAGGAGGAGGAGGAGGAGGAGGAGGAGGAGGAGGAGGAGGGGGAGGGGGACGCGCAGGAGTTGCCACCGAAATCGGGCCAGGCCCCCAAGACATCTGGCAGTCTTCTGCGGTTCCGGGGCCGGGGCCCCGCCGCGCCGCCCCGTTCCGGGCCGGGCCCTCGGGCCCCATGGTGTACAGCGCGCGCCGCTCCGCTCCGCCCAGAGGCAAGGACGCTGCACCTCCCGGTCGAGCAAATCGCGACTGAGGTTTTTCCCAAGAGCGAGGAAAAGGTACCGATACCGCCGCGTTTCCCTCGTTTTTCCCTTTTGGGGCTTCCTGGGAGGCCCTCGTCGCCACCGCTGGATTCGCCGCAAAATCCTGGTCAGAAAGCACCCCTGGAGAGGTCCAGAGAGTAGCGGCATCGCTACCTTCTGGTTTCCCCATTTTCATCGTTTTCGGCCTCTCGGGGCCCTTCCTGGGCCCTGGGACAGTCAATCACCAATTCGGGATGAAAGACTGGCCCCTGGGAAGTGGTCGAGAGGTCGGGGGCCCGTGTCTCGAAGACGCCGAGGCGCCGGATGTCTGGGACCAGGACCTTGCACCACGTCTGGACGGAGAGAGAGCGAACGCTGGAGAACGTCTCGACCCCCTGCTGCAGTTTTCTTGGGTGCGCCAGCTTCCTGCTTTACCAGACAGTTCCTGCCTATACGGGGGCCCTGCTCGGAGCGGGCGTTGGCCGTTTTGGTGGGCTTCCGGAGGCGGGCCTCGGGCAGAAAGCGGGGCGACGGGAGGCGTCCGGCACTTCTGGGGCCCGTGCCGTGCCCCGTCCCCCCTGGGGCCGTGCAGAGAAGACTTGGGATACAGAGCCGCCCCTGGGGAGGGGGTCTTCCTCCCCCTCGGAAGACGATTGGAGGAGGAGGAAGAGGAGGACAAGGAGGAGGAGGAGGACAAGGAGGAGGAGGAGGAGGAGGAGGAGGAGGAGGAGGCGGAGGAGGCGGATGAGGAGGGGAGGAGGAGGCGGAGGCGGAGGCGGAGGCGGAGGTGGAGGTGGAGGAGGAGGAGGAGGAAGAGGAGGTGGAGGAGGAGGAGGAGGAAGAGGAGGAGGAGGAGGAGGAGGAGGAGGAGAGGAGGAGGAGGAGGAGGAGGAGGAGGCGGAGGCGGAGGCGGAGGAGGAGGAGGAAGAGGGGGAGGAGGAGGAAGAGTAGGAGGAGAAGGAGGAGGAGAAGGAGGAGGAGGAGGAGGAGGAGGAGGAGGCGGCGGAAGCGGAGGCGGCGGCGGAGGCGGAGGCGGAGGAGGAGGACCAGTGTAAACCCAAGAGGCATCAACGATGTCGGAATTCACCCTCCCTCCAAGCTCCCTCTGCATAGGCCCCTGCAACGGTTCATTTCCATTGAGGGAACTGCCTCGCTGGAAAACATCAGTTTGAAGATCCTGAAGCGTGCCAAAACAATGTTCTCGGGATTTCAACGCCACGTATCAACCTGACTGTTGCGTCTTGACGATCCAGAGTCGTGCCAGAACGCCATTTTGGGAATTCAACACAGCGAATCAACGTAACTGTCGCGCCCGCACAATCCTGAATCCGTCCAAAACACCATGTCTCGTACGCTGATCATGGAAATCCGTGAAACGCTGGGATTTGTTTTATAACGAATGCGCGCGGCGCTCAGGCGAGAGCCACATTTTGAAAACGGCCCGCCCTCAATCCGTGAAGCTCTTGCGATTTTTCGAATGTGCGCGGCGTTAAGGCGAGAGCCACATGTTGAAAACGACCCGCCCTCAATCCGTGAAGCTCTTACACATTTACAACACGAATGTGCGCGGCGTTAAGGCGAGAGCCACGTGTTGTAAGCGACCCGCCCTCAATCCGTGAAGCTCTTGCAGATGTTTGAAACGAATGTGTGCGGCGCTAAGGTGAGAGCCACATGTTGAAAACGACACGCCCTCCATCTGTGAAGCTGTTGCCACTTTTTAAGCTTCAGAATCATAAGCGGTGAGAAAGTCTCAGGCGAAACGCTCGGCCCGCCCTAAAACCTGGCCTCGGGGTGCGATAGGGAGAATTTTCTTGTAAAGAGAAGGAATTGAGGAGGAGGAGCCGCCCCTGGGGAGCCACGAGACTGTTGTAGGATCCAGCGATCACCCAGCTTATTGCTCCGGCCCGCACCCCCCCTCCCCCTCCGCAGAACGGGACCTTGTCGGTTGTGCAGATTCGGAGGGAGTATGCAGCGCTGGTGCGCGCGGGCATACGTGGGGCCGCCCAAAGCGAAAAAAAGTTAATTATCGGCTGCCCCCCCCCGCCACATAACCCAGGTTACCCCCGAAGAATACAGAACGCTCTCCACGGTGTGAGAAAAATGACGACGTATGATGCTTGGGCGCGCCGATCCCCCGGCCAGGCCGATGTTGGGCCCCGCACCAGTGCAGGCACCTTCCCAGGGCCAGGCCAGAGCGACTGCTGATGCAGGCTTACAGAGCCTCCCCTCCCCCGAGCACTGGCCGGCCGCTCTTGGAGCTGGACCCCGCGGCCCACCGTGCAGCCGCGCCCCACAGGCCGCTCGTGCCCCAGAGATATCCCGGGCCACCACGAGGCAGAGGCGCCCGCACCAGCCCCGGGCCCAGCACGAGCCCGGCCTCCTCTCCCTTCTCCTCCTCTCCTCCTCCTCCTCCTCCTCCTCCTTGTCCCCCTCCTCCTTCCCTTCCCCCTCCTCCTCCTCCTCCTCCTCCTCCTCCTCCTCCTCCTCCTCCTCCTCTGAGAATGCGAAAACCCACCCCACCCCCAGTCCCGACCAGGACTGGCACAGCCCTCCCCGGGGAGTCGACCTGCGAAAAGCTGCAGCACCGCGGAAGATAACGACCGCAGCCGCGGATCCCATCTTCGTGCGGCATTCTTCGAGCCGAGTCGATCAATGATGGCTCTGGGGCCCGATGCCGGGCGAAAGCGTCCGGCGTGAACAAATTGCAACGCTTGGATCTCAGGGCCTGCCCAGGCGCGCGCCTCGCCCACGATGGCGGCTTCGCGGGGCGCGCGGCATTCCTGGGCTACCGCGGCGTCAGCCGCGCCGCAGAGGCAGGCGGCGGCGGCGGTGGCACTGGTACCTGGACGACAAAGATGCCATGATAGGATTGGCTCAGGATATGCTCCATGGCTTCCAAAAAGTATTTTGCGTCCCTCGTTTCTGCAGCCCCCTTTTGGGCCATTGGGAAGTCTTGGGAACTCTGGAGATCTTGGAACGTATCATTATCATGACCTCCTGCTCCTCTGAGGTGCGGCCAGTGCCACGGCGCCGGCGCGGCACGAGGCCGAGGCGGCGCTCGAGGCCCTGGCGAGTGCGGATCGACTAGACGTAAGAGTGACCCTTCGCCGGAGTGACCTTTGGTGCGGGCACACTGGGGTCCACCGATCGCCGAACGCGATGCGATAGCAGCGCCTTGCGCGCCTGTGTGTGGTCACCCCGCGGCCCCCCCAAAGCCGCGCACCAAAGGTCACTCTTACCCAGGGTCACTCTTGCGTGTAGCCGAGCGGAGGGAAGCGTCCCGACCCGCTCATGGGTCCACCAAACACTATTCTGATCCAGTCGGGTCTTTAATGCTAGCCGGCCCTCCCTCCTCGTAAGCTCTCGGCTGCCAATGTTGTAAGATTCGTCCTTCCCCTCCTTGTGCTCCCCCTCATCATAAGCATCGCCATCATCATCACCATCAGGGATCTTCATCTCCCCCGATCATCAGCGGTGACTGCTGCGCGGAAATAATCCCACCAGCTTTCTGGGCGTAGGTGGTCTGGGGCGGCTTCTCTTCCAACCCCCTTCTTCCCCTTCGGGGAGGGTTATACCCCTCCCCCCTCGCCTCCCCCTGGACCTGGACGGGAGTGGTCGCGGGTAGTTGGTGCGTTCAAGATGGCCCAAGACGGCTGCAAGAGCGCCTCGGAGAGCCCAAGATGACTTCCAAGATGGCTCAGGATGGCGCGCGATGCCTCAAGATGGCTCCGAAGATGCTCCAAGAGGCCCCAATAACGTTCCTAGACGGCTCCAGGTGGCTTCCGAGACTTCAGGGAGGCCCCCAAGAAGCCAACATCTTTCAACCACCTCAGGAAAGTCACTGAGAATTTGCTTTCTCGCTTTTTCGCTTCCGATGGCCATCCGAGGACTCAAGATGGCTTCAAGATGGCTTCAAGATGGCCCAAGAGAGCCCCAGGAGAGGCCCAAAGAGCGCTCCAAGAGGGGTCCAGGAGGCGATTTTCGGTGCTCCCGCGGGGGAGGATAGTTTGAGCTCTCTTCTTTTTCGATCGGCGTCCTCCAAGATGGCCCCAAGAGCGTCCTTGAAGCTCCCAAGAGCGCCCCAAGAGGGCCCCAAGAGGCGCCCAAACGGCTCCAAGAGGCTTCCAAGAGGCTCCCAAGAGACCCGTACGAGGCCTCAAGAGGATCCCTGAGGTACCCAACTCTCTCTTCCTTTTCTCCTCCTCGTCCTCATCGCCCTCGCCCTGCTCCACCTCCTCCTCCTCATCCTGCTCCTCCGACTACGATTCCTCCTCCATCCCCTCTTGGGGTATCGGGCGGCTTCCCCCGCCTTTTGTTCTTCTGCATGCTCCCCCACTTCCCTGACCACCTCAACTCCCCTGGGCATCGTTTCTGGATGGGCTGGTGGAGATGCTTTTTTGTCGCAGCCGCAAGCGAAGGCGCAGGCGGCGTCAAGGGTCTCGAGCCGGCTACGCGCGAACCTACTTGCCTAACGCCGACTAACCGGCGGCCTAAGCAGCACATAAGCTAACCGGGCAGCGCGAGGGGGTGCGGGCTGCAGCTGCCAGGAACCAGGCCCAGGAGCGAGCGCATACAGAATTAGCCAACCGAGGTTGGAGCGCAGCCAAAATGGCGCGGGGGCGATACCAGGATGTGGCCAGGAGCATCATCACTGGGAACGCTGACACCAGCTAGGCCAGGGGGAACTCACTGGCCATGGAACTAGTGCATGGAAGTGACGCCACCAAAGTCGCACACCACGAGACTCCTGAAGGGAGTACTGATCCGGACACTTGTCGTCAAACCGTGCTCAGAGTGAACACCAACGGCAAAGCGGAGTAGCCAGGGAAATGATAGATGTGATCAACACCGTAATTGAACCTGAGCCAACGGATGAAAGGAAACCACGCGCACTCCCGGAAACTGGTGGGGATTTGCGAAGCGTCAACAATTATTTTGTCGGTATTGCTAAACTTACCGGTCCGTCAATAAGCCCGCGGCCCCCCCAACAAACAAAAATAGCCTGACGAAGGACTCAACCACATGCAGTTGCGAGTACCGCATTGTGGGTACCGGTTTCGGTGGAGCTCCCTATGGGGCCACGAAGCGCTGTCCTGTGTGGTGTTGACGCATGCGGCCTGTGCCACTGGAGCCTTCGGTGGAGCTCCCTATGGGGCCACGAAGCGCTGTCCTGGGTGGCGTTGACGCATGCGGCAGTGGATCCTTCGGTGGAGTTCCCTATGGGGCCACACAGCGCTGTACTAGGTGGCGTTGACGCATGCGGCCTGTGCCACTGGAGCCTTCGGTGGAGCTCCCAATGGGGCCACGAAGCGCAGTCCTGGGTGGCGTTGACGCATGCGGCCTGTGCCACTGGAGCCTTCGGTGGAGCTCCCAATGTGGCCACGAAACGCTGTCCTGGGTGGCGTTGACGCATGCGGCCTGTGTCACTGGGAGCCTTCGGTGGAGCTCCCAATGGGGCCACGAAGCGCTGTCCTGGGTGGTGTTGACGCATGCGGCCTGTGCCACTGGAGCGTTCGGTGGAGCTCCTGGGCCACGAAGCGCTGTCCTGGGCGGCGTTGACGCATGCGGCCTGTGCTACTGGAGCCTTGGAGCACACTGTGGGGCCACGAAACGCTGTCCTGGTTGTCGTTGACGCATGCGGCCTGTGCCACTGGAGCCTTCGGTGGAGCTCCCTGTGGGGCCACGAAGCGCTGTCCTGGGCGGCGTTGACGCAGGCGGCCTGTGCCACTGGAGCCTTCGGTGGAGTGGGGCCACGAAGCGCTGTCCTGGGCGGCTTTGACGCATGCGGCCTGGGCCACTGGAGCCTTCGGTGGAGCTCCCCATGGGGCCACGAAGCGCTGTCCTGGGTGGCATTGACGCATGCGGCCTGTGCCACTGGAGCCTTCGGTGGAGCTCCCAATGGGGCCACGAAGCGCTGTCCTGGGTGGTGTTGACGCATGCGGCCTGTGCCACTGGAGCCTTCGGTGGAGCTCCCCATGGGGCCACGAAGCGCTATCCTGGGTGGCGCTGACGCATGCGACCTGTGTGCGGCCTGTGCCACTGGAGCCTTCGGGGGAGCTCCCTGTGGGGCCACGAAGCGCTGTCCTGGGCGGCGTTGGTGCATGCGGCCTGTGCCACTGGAGCCTTCGGTGGAGCTCCCAATGGGGCCACGAAGCGCTGTCCTGGGTGGGTGAAACGCAGGGATGTGCCGAGGCGTATGAGAGGAGGGAGGAGGGGGAGGAGGAGGAGGAGGAGGAGGAGGAGGAGGAGGAGGAGGAGGAGACGCGGGGCGCTGTCTCTTCAAAACGAGGACCCAACACCACAGGATGGCTGGGAACAAGTGTGCCATTATTGACGGTTTTGTTGAATAACCGATTGCGGTTAAGGCCTTCGGAATGTTTCAAACAGCTTCTGGCAGAGGCAGGTTTGTTTCAATGCATCGTCTTCATGCTCTGACAACCTTGTCTATTGTTTCTTCCCCAGAACAATATCAGACAGTGCTTGCACTTAGGGGTCCTTATTTGTTAAAAGGAACTGAGCTGGTGTGGAGGTCTGGCGGCTATGCTGTCGCCGTCGCCGCCCCTTCGCCGCCGCCCGTCGTTTGAGCCAGTGTTGCAGTCTGGCGGCTATGCTGTCGCCGTCGCCGCCCCGTCGTCGCCTCGTCGCCGCCCCGTTGCTTTGTGCCTCGTAGATTGCCCCGCGTAGATTCTCCTTCCCACAAAAAGAAAAGACTCTCCCCCAGGAGTTAACGGGTCATCTTTTTGTATCGCAACGTGCATATGTATGATTCTCTTCCATCGTCCATCCTGAATATGAACTCATATTATCCCAGCCAAACCGGTATCGCGCCCCCCGCCATGCCCTGCACAAAATATTATGCGCGCACGCTCGTTTATCAAAAGTCATAAGTTTGCAAGAATCCCTTGCAAACAATGGGGCGAAGTGCAGACGCGCGCGTCGTCGTGCGCGCATGCCGAAATCCTTCAAAAACTTTCGGTTTCGGAAGGATTTCAACATCGAGTTCCCAAACGACATACAACAACTAGGGTTTTGCAACACGGATTTTCACAAAAAGCTTACGCGCGCGTTCTTGCGAAATCGTACGAAAGCCATTGTTTTTTTCCAAGATTCTCAAACAATACTACCAGACGGACTTCGCGCGCGCATGTCGGAATCTTTCGAACGCCCTTGCGCGTGTGCCGTCGTGCGAATCCTTTGCAACACATGGGACGAAGTGCAGACGCGCGCGTCATCGCGCGCGCATGCCGAAATCCTTCAACAACCTCATGTTTCGTAAGGATTTTCAAAGTTGTGTGTCCAAGACACATACAAACACACAAGGTTTCGCAACACGAATTTTCAACAAAAACGTGCGCGCGCGCTTTTGAGTCGTCGTCGTCGTCGTCGCCGTCCTCCCTCCTCCCTCGTCGTCGTCGCCGTTGTCCTATCTCTCCTCGGCGTCGTCGTCGTCGTCTTGGCGTCGTCGTCGTCGTTTCCGTCGTCGTTGTCGCTGTGGACGTCCTTCTGCCCTCGTCGTCTTCGTCGGCGTTTCGTCGTTGTCCTTCCTATTTCGTCGCCGTCGTCGTCGTCGTCGTCGTCGTCGTCTTCCCTCCTCCCTCGTCGTTGTCGTCGTCGCCATCGTCGTCCTCCCTCCTCCCTCGTCGTCGTCGTAGTCGTCGTCGTCGCCTTCGTCGTCGCCGTCGTCGTCGTCGCCGTCGTCGTCGGCGGCGTCGTCGTCGTCGTCGGCGGCGGCGTCGTCGTCGTCGGCGTTGTCATTGTCGTCGTCGTCGTCGTCGTCAACGTCGGCGTTGTCGTCGTCGGCGTTGTCGGTGTTGTCGTCGTCGTCGTTGTTGTCGTCGTCGTCGTCGTCGAAGTCCTTGGAGACTCGCCCGCAACGTCTACCTTTGTCGACGTTGCCATGATACCGCGCCCGCCCAAGCCGCCGACTTGCAATGAAGTGCCCGTTGGTATGTGCCCAACGATCAGCGCCACCGCGGCCGCGTCGGTCGCGCCAAACCAGCTGGCGGCTGCACGCGCGTGCTTGGGTTGGCGCGGCCGCATAGACGCACCAGCCAACGCCGAGCTTGCATCGCAATCGCCACCTTGTAGGTTTTGCAAACGAAGTTACGGGTCGGTGGGTGGGATGTTTGCGAGATCACGGGATGTGTCAACTCGTTTGCTAAAACCAATTGCATAGCATAGATTCTTCTCTCCAAAAGGTCATAGACTTCACCACACTCCCGAGGCCGGGGATGTGCAACATGCTTATGATTCTGCGGCACCGTCCATCCTAAATATGAATTCACACTATCCCAGGGGGCGGGTATCGCCCCCCGCCTTGTTCTGCAAAACGTGCAATGCGCGCGAACTCGTTTATCACAAATCATTAGTTTCCAAGAATTCCTTGCAAACATATGGGACGAAGTGCGCACACGCGCATGCCGCAATCCTTCAAAAACTTTCGGTTTCGCGAAGACTTCAACACCGAGTGTCCATGTCCAAACACCATCTCAATGGCCTGACGAAGGACCCAACCATATGCAGCTGCGAGTGCCGCATTGTGGGTACCGCTTTCGGTCGAGCTCCCTATGTGGGGCCACGAAACGTGCGAGGGGTGTGCCGAAGTCGGTGGCGCGGACGCATGTGGACACAGCCACTGGGGCCTTCGGTGGAGCTCTCCATGGGGCCGCGAAACGCTGTCCTGGGTGGCGTTGACGCATGCGGCCTGTGCCACCAGAGCCTTCGGTTGAGCGCCCTATGGGGCCACGAAACGCTGTCCTCGGTGGAGCTCCCTATGGGGCCACGAAGCGCTGTCCTGGATGGCATTGGCGTATGCGGCCTGTGCCAGTGGAGCCTTCGGTGGAGCTCCCTATGGGGTTACGAAGCGCTGTCCTGGGTGGCGTTGACGCATGCGGACCCTGCCACTGGAGCCTTCGGCGGAGCTCCCTATGGAGTCACGGAGCTTTGTCCTGCGCATGCGGACCCTGCCACTGGAGCCTTCGGTGGAGCTCCCTATGGGGCCACGACGCGTTGTCATGGGTGGCGTTGACGCGCGCGGACTGTGCCTCTGAAGCCTTCGGTGGAGGTCCCAATGGGTCCACGAAGCGCTGTCGTGGGTGGCGTATGCGGACCCTGCCAGTCCATCCTTCGGTGGAGCTCCCTATGGGGCCACGAAGCGCAGTCCTTGGTGGCGTTGACGCCTGCAGACCCTGCCACAGGAGCCTTCGGTGGAGCTCCCTGTGGGGCCACGAAGCGCTGTCCTGCTTGGCGTTGACGCATGCGGACCCTGCCACTGGAGCCTTCGGTGGAGCTCCCTTTGGGACTACGAAGCGCTGTCATGGGTGGCGTTGACGCATGCGGCCTGTGCCACAAGAGCCTTCGGTGAGCTCCCTGTGGGGCCACGAAGCGCTGTCCTGGGTGGCATTGACGCATGCGGACCCTGCCAGTGGAGCCTTCGGTGGAGCTCCCTATCGGGCCACGAAGCGTTGTCATGGTTGGCGTTGACGCATGCGGACCCTGCCACTGGATCCATCGGTTGAGCTCCCTATGGCGCGGACGCATGCGGACCCTGCCACTGGATCCTTCGGTGGAGCTCCCTGTGGGGCCACGAAGCGCTGTCCTGGGTGGCGTTGACGCATGCGGGCCCTGCCACTGGAGCCTTCGGTGGAGCTCCCTATAGGGCCCCGAAGTCTTGTCCTTGGTGGCGTTGACTCATGCAGACCCTGCTGCTGCAGCCTTCGGTGGAGCTCCCTATGGGGCTACGAAGCGCTGTCATGGGTGGCGCTGACGCATGCGGACCCTGCCAATGGAGCCTTCGGTGGAGCTCCCTATGGGGCTACGAAGCGCTGCCTTGAGTGGCGTTGGCGCATGCGGACCCTGCCATTGGAGCCTTCGGTGGAGCTCCCTACAGGGCCCCGAAGCGCTGTCCTGCGTGGCGTTGACGCGTGCAGACCCTGCCACTGGAGCCTTCGGTGGAGCTCCCTATGGGGCTACGAAGCGCTGCCTTGTGTGGCGTTGACGCATGCGGACCCTGCCACAAGAGCCTTCGGTGGAGCTCCCTATGGGGCCACGAAGCGTTGTCATGGGTGGCGCGGACGCATGCGGACCCTGCCGGTGGAGCCTTCGGTGGAGAGCCCTGTGGGGTCGCGAAGCGCTGTCCTGGGTGGCGTTGACGCATGCGGGCCCCGCCACTGGAGCCTTCGATGGAGCTCCCTATAGGGCCCCGAAGTCTTGTCCTTGGTGGCGTTGACGCATGCAGACCCTGCCAGTGGAGCCTTCGGTCGAGCTCCCTATGGGGCCACGAAACGCCGTCCTGTGTGGCGTTGACGCAAGCGGACCCTGCCACAGGAGCCTTCGGTGGAGCTCCGTATGGGGCAACGAAGCGCTGTTCCGGGTGGCGTTGACGCATGCGGACCCTGCCAGTGGATCCTTCGGTGGAGCTCCCTGTGGGGCCACGAAGCGCTGTCATGGGTGGCGCTGACGCATGCGGACCCTGCCACTGGATCCTTCGGTGGAGCTCCCTATGGGGTCACAAAGCGCTGTCCTGGGTGGCCTTGACGCATGCGGACCCTGCCACTGTTACTGGAGCCTTCGGTGGAGCTCCCTGTGGGTCTACGAAGCGCTGTCCTGGGTAGCGTTGACGCATGCGGGCCCTGCCACAGGAGCCTTCAGTGAGGCTCCTTATGGATCCACGAAACGCTGTCCTGGGTGGCGTTGACGCGTGCGGCCTGTGCCACTGGAACCTTCGGTGGAGCTCCCTGTGGGGCCACGAAACGCAGTCTGGGTGGCGTTGACGCATGCGGGCCCTGCCACAGGAGCCTTCAGTGAGGCTCCTTATGGATCCACGAAGCGCTGTCCTGGGTGGCGTTGACGCATGCGGCCTGTGCCACTGGAGCCTTCGGTGGAGCTCCCTGTGGGGCCACGAAGCGCTGTCCTGGGCGGCGTTGACGCAGGCGGCCTGTGCCACTGGAGCCTTCGGTGGAGTTCCCTGTGGGGCCACGAAACGCTGTCCTGGGTGGCTTTGACGCATGCGGCCTGTGCCAGTGGAGCCTTCGGTGGAGCTCCCTAGGGGGCCACGAAGCGTTGTCCTGGGTGGGTGAAACGCAAGGGGGTGACGAGGCGGATGGCAGGGGGAGGGGAGGGAGAGGAGGATGGGGTGGAGGAGGAGAAGAGAGGGACGCGGGGCGCTGTCTCTTCAAAACGAGGACCCAACACCACAGGATGGTTGAGGACAAATCGTAGGATGGTTGGGAGAAAGCTTGCGCGCTCTGTTGCGATTGTTTGCGGCAACCATCGGCTTTTGATCATTGACAGAATGCTACCAAACAGGCCTCGCGCGAGCGCATGTCGAAATCGTTCGAACGCCCTTGCGCGCATGCCGTCGCGAGAATCCCTGGTAACAAATGAGACGAAGTGCGCGCGCGTCGTCGCGCGCGCATGCCTGAATTCTTCAGACACCCTCGGTTTCGTAACGGTTTCAAATCTGAGTATCCCCAAACCACATAGACACATGGTTTCACTACTTCAGCTTACCAATAAGCGCGCGCTCGCGCTATTGTGATTTCTTAGGACATCTCTAGTTTTTTGCAGGTAGCAAGCACATTGTTTATGGACTTCTGCCAAACGGGCCCCTGGCGCCACCTGCCGAAATCATTCGCACGCCCTTGCGCGCGTGCTGAGGGGTACGATCCGTGCCCAGTCTTACCATGCGGGCCACCCTCGCGCGACGGCCGCGGGCGCATGTTGAACTCTTTCCAAAACCTTCATCACCGACGCGAGGACGCCGTCATCGTCGTTGGCGTGATAAGGCATCGGCGCCCGCACTGACCGCGCCGTCGTCGTTGTCAACGTCGTCACCAGCATCGCTACTATCATCGCCGTGTCTACCATTGTCGATGTTTCCGCGATGCCGCGCCCGCCCAAGTCGCCGACTCGCACTGGAGTGCCCGCTGGGATGTGCCTAGCGGTCAGCGCCACCGCGTCCGCGTCGGCCGCGCCAAACTAGCTGGCCGCTGCGCGCGCGAACACGCGCGGGCTAGCGCGGCCGCAGAGATGTCATCGCAATCGCCTCTGCATGTGTTTTGCGAACCAAATTGAGTGTGGGTGGGTGGGATGATTTCGCGAGCAGAGAGTCGACAATTTCGAATTCGGCAAGGTGAATAGCCTCACATAGGTTGCACCACATAGTCTGCACGGTATAGGGTGCACCACGTAGATTGCACTACATCGGTTGCGCCACATCGACTGCACAACCTGTATATTTTACATGTATGTACGTATGTATGTATGCATTTGTGTATGTATGTATGCGGTTATGTAGATGTGTGTATGTGTGTATGCGTGTGTATGTCTGTATGTATGTATGAATGAATGAAGGTATGTGCGTATGTCTGTCTGTATGCATGTCTGTCTGTATGTATGTATGTAATGTATGTATGTATGTATGTATGTATGTATGTATGTATGTATGTAATGTATGTATGTATGTATGTATGTATGTATGTATGTATGTATGTATGTATGTATGTATGTATGTATGTATGTATGTATGTATGTATGTATGTTTGTACATATATCTACATTTTCTTGTTCTAGTGTCGTGCTCCACATTGGCTGCACGACACAGACTGCTGGAAACACCCTGTCCAGGGTCCCCGCTGGCTGACATCCTTGTCTTCTGTGCACCTTACTTGGTGGGCCTATAAGATTGCCCGGGACAGAAGGCCCCCGCTCCAGGCAGCGCCGGCGGGCAACCCTTACCTCCGCGAGCTCGCCGCCGCCTGCGGCGGCACGCCGGGCGAGAGGCGGTGTGCGGCGCAGCGCCCTTGCCGCCAGGCCGCCGAGGTCGTCTGCGTGGACAGCGACCGCAGCGAGGACTCGGACGGGCCAGCGGCTCCGAGGGGGCTCAGCCCCGAGAGCGTCAGCAGCGTGGACCGGGACAACGAGGACTCGGCCACGCGTGCCCTGACAAATCCTGGCGTTGCAGCTTTTTCACACCGAGCGTCTCGGCCGGGTGTCGGGCGCAGGGGCCCTCACAGATCGATCCAGCTCGAAAAATGGCGCAGAAAGACGGGGTCCTGGGTGCTGGCCGCGTTTTTTTGCGATGATTTTTGTTGTCCCAGCGTCGGATCTGAGGGTAAGAGTGACCCTTCGCTGAAGTTTAGTGTGGGCCTGCAGGGGTCCACCCCGCATAGGGCTGCGCGCGCGGACCTGGCCACGCCGCGGCCTCCTGAGGCTGCGTACCAAAGGTCGCTCTTCTCCTCGGCGGGGGCGGCCGAGAGGGAGGAGGACGACGAGGAGGAGGAGGAGGAGGAGGAGGAGGAGGAGGAGGAGGTGGTGGAAGAAGGGAGGAGGGAGTGGGAGGTTTGTCCACGGTGGCCGAGAGGACGACCTCGTGGTGGAGGCTGGGGAGCCCCGGCCGCTCCCGCCTGGGCTCTCGCCGCGCGCCTGCAGCCGGGAGGGTGCCTCCGCGGGCGCGGTCGCCGGAGAGGCTTCGACCTCTCACGGGGAGCTCCCGGCGGCGGCTGGCGACGGGGGCGAGGGCGTGGTGGACGAGGCTCGAAGAAGAGCAAAACGACATCAACAAACTTGTTGGCGCTCCGAGCGGGTTTCTTGGGTCCGCGCGGTCTGTTGCGGAGTTCTTGGGTCCCCTGGCGCGCTCCGCGTCCAGCGCAGATCCAAGAAATCCGCGCGGAGAACCAAAAGTTTACGTTCATGCCGGTTCATCTTCTTCTATAGAGGCGTGCGGCGCGAGCGGGGGCAGCTCGGACTCTGGGGAGCCCGGGTGGCTCCAGCTCGGCAGGGGAGCCGCGGAGCCGTCAGAGGCCGCCGACGCAGAGGTGTGCGCGGCCATCATGGACGCTGCCCAGGAGGAGGAGTTGGGCGACAGGACCCTCTCGTGCCCGCAGTACCTGCCCTCGCTGGCCGCGTACCTCGTGGGCCACCCGGGGGCCGCTCCTGGCAGCAAGCGCAGGCGCACTGGCGGCGGCAGGCGCTTTTTCGACGAGCAGCCTTCCCGGGACGTGATGGCCGACAAGGTCGTGGTCGGCTGCTGGGCATGTGGCAGGCTGGATCACGAGAGCACCGAGTGCAGCTTCAAGCGCTGCTTCTTCTGCTCGGAGCAGGGCCACCAGGCCACTGAGTGCCCCCGGCGGCAGCTCTTCTGCGCCCTCTGCCGCCGCCCCGGGCACGCCCGGCGCGAGTGCCCCAGCACACAGTACCACGCCGCGCTTCAGGACGCCGTCGCCGTGGCCCAGTGCCGGTGCACCCGCTGCGGCCAGAAGGGCCACCTGAACTGCGTCGGCGCCGCCGGCGATGGCCAGGGCCCCTGGGCCCCCACTGGGCGGACCGGCGAGCCGCCACAGCCGCCCCGCTCCTGCGACCCCTGCGACGCTGCCGCCAGCGCCGCCGAGCTGGCGCCGTGGGGCCGGGCGGCGCGGCAGGCGGAGGTGGACAAGTTCGGGGGCGCGGGCGGTGGCGAGCTCGAGGAGGGGGAGCTCGCTGGGGGGGCGCTTGACGCCCTAGAGGCGGGCGTCTGGCCACCTCCGCAGGGGGAGCTCGAGGAGGGGGAGCTCGAGGAGGGGGAGCTCGAGCAGGGGCAGCAGTGGCAGGGGCCCGGCGGCGCGCGCGCGCCCGGCGGCAATGGCGGCCTCCTCTGGGAGAGCCCGTGGCTGAACGGTGGCGGCCCAGTGGCGCCGTGGCTGGGCTGGGGCGGCAGCCCGTGCCTGGAGGCAAGGGGCCGCCCTGCCTTGTGCACCCTCGGATGAGATAGCGCTGGCTCATCGTCGATTCAGCGTTGACCGAGCGTCGACTGGCGTCGGTGATCGTCGACTCGCAAGAGCCAGCAAGACGGTTCAGGGTACAGGGTACAGGAGGCTCCCATGAGTTGCCGCAGGCCGACCCCCTCCATGACGATCCCCTCGCCTCGCTCCAGGACGTGGGGCCGTGCGGTCGGAGACCCGGGCAGCAGCTGCTGCTGCGGCTGCCGCTCGGGCTCGGCTCGTCTCGGGCTCAGGCTCGGGCTCAGGATCGGGCTCGGCTTCGGGCCTGGGCCCGGACCGAGGGCAGCGGGGTCGTCCTTCTGGGGGCTCGAGCCACGGCAGCGGCCGGCCAGGCCGCGCCCGAGAAGGGGCCCTGGCTCGGCTGGGACAGCAACCCGTTCTTCCAGGGCGCAGCCACCTTCGTGCCGCACGCCGGCTGTGCGAGCGACGCCGACGGCCGGGGCCCCGCGGCGGGGGGCTCCTCGAGGGCAGCCGCCGAAGAGGAGGAGGAGGCGGCCAGCGACTGCACGCTCTACGCCAGGGGCAGGGCGAGGGAAGGGGAGGACCACGAGCGGCGAACGCATCCAGGTCCACGCCCCAGCGGGTGCTGCACTCCGGGGCGCGATCCCGTGGATGCGCGGTGGCATGGATGCACTCCGCGCGGGGCATCCGCGAACAGAGACGCGCGCCGGCTGTCCACGGGGTCGCGGCCCCTGGATGCGGCCCCGACGAGACCGTGCAGGCAGTAGATGTTCGGGTGTTGCTAGAAGTACTTCTGGCCCGAGGTGCCCCCCAGGATTTCCAGGGAGGCCCCCACGGCCTCCAGAGCACCCCTCGCGAGGCCCAGAGGGCCCATGGGGGCTCCAGGGTGGAGCCAAGAGCTGGGGGCACCCTGGGCCAGGGGCACCTCTGGCAACCCCCGAGATGTGGGCGTGCTTGCCGCCCGCGAGGAGGAGGACGGGCTGGCGGGCGCGGGGCGCCGCAGCGGCGGCGAGCGCCCCGTGCGGGTCAAGCAGAGGGGGGGCAGGAAGAAGAACAAGAAGAAGCGCGCCGATGGGTGCCAGTCGAGGCAGCGGCGGCCCTTCCTAGCGTTTCCTCGTGCCCTCCCGGGGGCTTCTCGTCGTCACGGCTGGATCAGCCTCGAAAAGCGGGTCAGGGTGGACCGAGGGAAAGGCCCGGGGGCCGATTTTGAGCGGACCCTGAGATCCGACGCTGCGGACAAAACTAACATCGTGCAATATCATGATTGGACACTCCCCATCCCGTGCCATTTTTCGAGCCGGATTGTTTAGTGATGGCCCTGGGGCCTGAAACTGGGCGAACATCATGGAGTTAAATTTGCTCCAGCAAGGGACCTTAAAAGCAGCGAAGGTGAAGAGGCGGGACAGGGGTGGGAGTAGCCGAGATTGAGGTGAGAGCACGGCCATGTGCACCTGAGTAGCCAGCATTGAGGCGACAGCACGGCCATGAGTACCGTGTTTTTTAGAAGGGATCGTGGCTAATCTGGCCAAAATACATGTTTGCCAGCGTGGGCCTCAAACGGAGTGTTGCTAGCAATCTATGTAGCGCAATCTATGTAGTAGTGCAATCTAAATAGTGATATATTGGTGGTGCAGTATAGTGCAATCTGTGTGGTGCAACCTATGTGGTGCGATCTATGTTGTAGCGGCTATGTTGTGGCAGCTATGTTGTGCAATACATGTCGTGCGATCTATGGGGTTCCATCAATCACCTGCTCAACTTGAAGCTGTCCTCTCCACTGCTCGTGCAAACATCCCACCCTCCCACCCGCAACTTGGTCGCAAGACCTCTTAAGGCACGGAAGGGTGGGTATTCTTTACGCTTCGCGTATCCCCACCAGCCCATCTCACAGCAGCAACTCTTGCGAAGCATGCCGACAGTCGTGTTTTTCAGGCGTGTGTCCGCTTGGCCCCGCATATCTCCCCTGTTCCTCCTTCCTCCCGCCTCCTTGTACATCCTCCTTGTGGGGGGAGCGGGAGAAGGACGAGGCGGAGGAGGAGGGAGAGAAAGCGCTCCTCGTGATTTGAGTCGTTTGGGGTTTCTCGTCCTGGTGTGAGTCGTTCGGGCCCTTCTTCCTGGTGTGAGTCGTTCGGGCTCTTCGTGGTGTGAGTCGTTCGGGCTCTTCGTCCTGGTGTGAGTCGTTCGGGCTTCTCGTGGTGTGAGTTGTTCGGGCCCCTCATCCTGGTGTGAGTCGTTCGGGCCCCTCCTCCTGGTGTGACTCGTTCGGGCTCCTCGTGGTGTGAGTCGTTCGGGGCCCGCGTCGTGGTGTGAGTCGTTCGGGCTCCTCGTGGTGTGAGTCGTTCGGGCGCCTCGTCCTGGTGTGAGTCGTTCGGGCCCTTCCTTGTGGTGTGAGTCGTTCGGGCTCTCGTGGTGTGAGTCGTTCGGGTCTCTCGTCCTGGTGTGAGTCGTTCGGGCTCCTCGTGGGGCCTCTTGGGGGCCTCTTGGAGCCTCTTGGGGCTCTTGGGGGCCTCTTGGGGGCCTCTTGGGGGCCTCTTGGGGGCCTCTTGGAGCCTCTTGGGGGCCTCTTGGGGCCTCTTGGGGGCCTCTTGGGGGCCTCTTGGAGGCCTCTTGGGAGCCTCCTGGGGGCCTCTTGGGGCCATCTTGGGGCCTCTTGCGACCTCCTCAGAAGCGCAGATGGGCGCTGCCCCCTGAGAAGGACAAAATGAGCCCAACACCTTCGTAACATCAATGATTTTGCTATGGGGGAAGATGAGCGCGGCCCCCTCAGAAGGCCAAAATGGGGCCACAACCCTAGTAAAATCAATGCTTTTGGCTTCAAAGACGAGCTGAGGCGCCAAACTCCCCCCCCCCCCGGGGCCAGAATCCTCGTGAGGGTCGTCGTTTGTTTTGCCCTCCCAGGAGTCGAAAAAGACCCCCCTGACGACGCTCGGGACTCCCTCTCCAGGTCCAGGGGGAGGGGGTAGGGGGAGAGGTAAACCCCTCCCCGAAGGGGAAGAAGGGGGGCTGAGGACAGAGAGAGCTCGCTAAACCACTCACGCCCAAAGGGCTGGTGGGACTAAATGACACTTGGCAACGACACCGACGACGACAGCGACAACGACGACGACGCCGCCGACAACGACTACGACGACACCGACGACGTCTCCAACGATTTCGACGACGACGACAACGACGACGACGACAACACCGACGACGACGACGCCGACGCTGACGACGACGATGACGACGACGATGACATCGCCGACGACGACGACGCCGCCGACGAAGACGACGACGGCGCCGCCGACGACGACGACGACGACGACGGCGACGACGAAGACGACGACGACGGCGACGACGTCGCCAACGAAGACGACGACGACGAGGGAGGAGGGCGGACGACGACGGCGACGACGACAACGACGAGGGAGGAGGGGAGACGACGACGACGCCGCCGACAACGACTACGACGACACCGACGACGTCTCCAACGATTTCGACGACGACGACAACGACGACGACGACAACACCGACGACGACGACGCCGACGCTGACGACGACGATGACGACGACGATGACATCGCCGACGACGACGACGCCGCCGACGAAGACGACGACGGCGCCGCCGACGACGACGACGACGACGACGGCGACGACGAAGACGACGACGACGGCGACGACGTCGCCAACGAAGACGACGACGACGAGGGAGGAGGGAGGACGACGACGGCGACGACGACAACGACGAGGGAGGAGGGGAGACGACGACGACGACGACGACGGCGACGACATAGGAGGGACAACGACGAAACGCCGACAAAGACGACGAGGGAGGAGGTTCAATCAATTGCTGTTCACAGTGAGTTGTCAACTCCACTGCTCGCGCAATCATCACACTTACCCACCCGCAATTTGGTTTGTAAAACACATGCGGTGGCGATTGCGATGAGTGCTTGGCGTTGGCTGGTCCATCTCCACGGCCGCGCCAACCCAAGCACGCGCGCGCAGCGGCCAGCTAGTTTGGCGCGACCGACGCGGCCGCGGTGGCGTTGACCGCTGGGCACATCCCAGCGGGCACTTCAGTGACAGTCGGCGACTTGGGCGGGCGCGGTATCATGGCAACGTCGGCAAAGGTAGACACGATGAGAATAGCAACGGTACTGGTGACGATGTTGGCAACGACGACGGAGCGGCCAGTGCGGGCGCCGATGCTGATCACGCCGACGATGATGACGGCGTCCTCGCGTCGGTGATGGAGGTTCTGGAAAGATTTCGACATGCGCGCGCGGCCGACGCGCGAGAGTGGCGCGCATGGTTTTCTTTGCCACGGATCGTGCCCCCGCCAGCACGCGCGCAAGGGCGTGCGAATGATGTCGGCGTGCGGCGCGAGAGGTCTGTTTAGCAGAATTCCATGCCAGTGTTGACGACCCATGGTTTCTTCAAGATACCGCAAGAGCGCGAGCGCGCAAGTGATGTTTGGAAACGTGTTTGTATGTTGTTTCTGGACACTCGGCTTTGAAACGTGTTTTTGTTTTTTCCCCCGGGGCGTGCGCGGCAACATGCGGGGCATGCGCGCGACGACGCGCGCGCGTGCACGTCGACTTATCTGTTGCAAAGGATTCTCGCGACGGCACGCGCGCAAGGGCGTTCGAACGATGTCGACATGCGCGCGCGCGAAACCCTTCTGGTAGCATGTTATACACTTGTTAAAACCCGTGGTTCCCTTTAGGGTTCGCAAAAGCGCACGCGAGCTTTTTTGAAAATCCGCGTTGCGAAACCTTTTGTTTCGTGTATGTTTTTCTTGTGGACACTCGGCGTTGCAATCCTTGCGACACCGGCGGTTTTTCTAAGGATTCCGGCATGCGCGCGCGACGACGCGGTCGTGTGCACCCCGTTTCATTTTTTGAAGGGGTTTTTGAAAATTGATGTGAGTTCTGATATGCGAGTGTGCGCGCGTATAAGTTTTTTGCAGAGGATGGCGGGGGGGGGGCGGCGGATACCGCCCCCCCCTGGGCTGGTGAGTTCATATTTAGGATGGTCAATGGGGCAAAATCACACGTAACTCGCAATATGAAAAGGACAGGTGGTAATCCGAGGGGGGGGGATTGAGTTTTTTTTTTTGGGAAGAAGATCCTATGCGGTGCAGCCCGCCAGTGCTCGACTTGAAATTGTCCACTCCGCTGCTCGCGCAGACATCCCGCCCACCCACCCGCACCTTGGTTTGCAAACCCCATGCGGCGGCGATTGCGATGAGTGCTTGGCGCTAGCTGGTGCATCTTTGCGGCCGCGACAGCCCGCGCATGCGCGCGCGCGCAGCGGCCAGCTAATTTGGTGCGACCAGAGGGCGCTTCAGTGCGAGTCGGCGCCCTGGGCGGGCGCGGTATCATGGCAACGTCGACAAAGGTAGGCACGGTGATGATAGCAGCGATGCGGGTGGTGATGGTGACAGCGACGACGGCGAGGCCAGTGACGGCGCGGATGCTGATCACGCCGGCGACGATGATGGCGTCGTCGCGTCGGTGATGAAGGTTTTGGAAAAAATCTGTATTCGCGCGCGGCCGACGCGCGAGAGCGGCCCGCGTGGTTTTATTTGCCACGGATCGTGCCCCTCAGCGCGCGCGCAAGAGCGTTTGAATGATTTCGGCATGCGGCGCTTGGGGCCTGTTTGGCAGAGTTCCATGAACATGTTGAACAACCCAGTGGTTTCTCCAAAATTTCGCAAGAGCGCGGGCGCACGCCTTTTTTATGGATCGGAATAGTGATGTTGCGAATCCAGTTTTTTGTTACATGTTTTTTTGAACATTCGGTTGAACCCCCAACGGAACCGACGGTTCTTGAAGGATTACGGCATGCACGCGTGACAACGCGCGCGCGTGCACTTCACCGTATTGTTCCCAATGGGTTCTCACGAGGGCACGCGCGCAAGGGCGTTCGAACGATTTCGACACGCGCGCGCTCTAAGCCTGTTTTTTCTGTGAAGTGTTGAATTCATTATATATATATATATATATATATATATATATATATATAAAATGAGCCTTAGCGCGTGCGCAAGGTTTATGTTCTTGATACCAGTGTCGCGAAACCCATATATATACACATACACATACACACACATATATATATATATTATAGCGCTCGATTTTGTAATCCTTCCGAAACCAACAGTGGTTCGAAGGATTCCGGCATGCGCGCACGTCGACGCGCGCGTGTGCAGTTCGTGCCTTTTTTGGACGGGGTTTTTGAACACTGATGGTTTGGGATCAGCGAGTGTGCACGCATAGTCGTTTTTTGCAGATACCGGCTCCCCCGGGGTGGCGCGAATTCGCACTTCGGATGGATGATTGGGCAGAATCATTTGTAAATTGCGATACGAAGAGGGGATGTGATAATCCCGGGGGGGGGTAGCGCATATTCTCTCCTTTGAGAAAAAATCCAACGAATTTCTGTTCGCAGTGAATCGTCAACCCCATTGTTCGCGCAATCATCCCGCCCGCCCGTCCGCAGCAGTTTGGTTTGCAGAACCAATGCGGCGGCGATTGCGATGACTGCTTGGAGCTGGCTGGCGCATCGGTGCGGCCGCGCTCGCCCGCGCAGGCTCGCGTGCCCAGCGGCCAGGTAGTGTGGCGCGACCGACGCGGCCGCATTGGCGCTGAACCGCTCGGGGCCCCCAGTGCGTTTCGCAGGCCGCACTTGCGCGCGGGCACTCCAGCGTGAGCCATTGATTCGGGCGTGCGCGGTATCACGGCGACGTCGACAACGGCAGACGCGATGATAAGAACCATTCTGGTGACGACGATGACGATGTTGACGGCGAGGCCAAGGACGGCGCACATGCTGATCACGCCGATGGCGATGATGGTGTCCACGCGTCGGTGATGGAGGTTTGAAACATTTCCGACATGCGCGCGCGCGACCGTCGTTCGCGAGTGGAACGCATGGTATTCGTTGACAGGGATGGTGCCCCCCCTCCCCCCCAGCACGGACGCAAGGGCATTCGAATGATTTCGACATGCGCGCGCGAGAGGCCCGTTTGTCGCATGTGGTGAACATGCCGAGAACCTTCAAAGTGGTTTCTAGAAAAGAGTCGCAAGAACGCGCAGATCGTGTTTGAAAAATCCGTATGCAACACCATGTGTCGTTTATGTGTTTTCGGGGCACCCGATGTTGTTTCTGTGCGAAGCCCACGGTTTTTGAAGGATTTTGGCATGCGCGCTCGACGGCCCGCGCGTGTGCATTTCGTCCTGTTCTGTGCCAGGGGCTTTTGCAGATGGATGATTTGTGATCAACGAGTATGTGCATGGTATGATTCGGCGAGGATGAGAAGGGGGTGTCGGTAGAAATTTTGCTAGGATGATGTGAGTTTAATTTGAAAAATGAGCGATGGGGGCAGAATCGCGCGTGAATTGCGCACCCCCTCGGGGGATCGATAACTTCGGCGTCGGGAGGGTGGTTGAAAAGAGGATCTATGTCGGGGCGGCGAAAGCGACAACATAGCCGCCAGACCGACAGACAGGCCCAGGTATGGCGGCGAGGAGGCGGCGGCCGGGCAGCAACAGCAACAACACAGCCGCCAAAACGACACACCCGCCCAGACGACGGGCGGCGACGAAGCGGCGCCAGGGCGGCGATGGCCACAACATACAGTCGGGGCCTTGAAGAAAGAACCCTTTTCGTTGGGGAGGGGCTCCGCGTTCCTTAAGTGTTTCACAGCTTGCCTCAGGCTTTCCTTATGTTTTCGACAGGAAACCGAAGGTTGACTTCTGGAAAAGAGGGGCCTCCTTCCTTATTTAGGGTTCCTTAGGTCAGCGCCCCGACTGTAGCCGCAAGACCGGCACACCAGCCCACTTGCTTTCGAACAGAAGTTAGCACCCCTGAGTGCAAGCTTTGTTTGTGAAATTGTTAGGAAGTCTCCGGCGAAACGGCTTCCAGACCGGCTGCCGCACCAGCTGGCCGACCGCGGGCGGTCTAGGGCGCCCCGTCCCCCGCGCAATCTTTCGGTGTTTAACATCATCACCAGAAACCTTTAGCGAAACGCTATTCGGGAAATTGCATCGCCTGGAACTCAGGGAATTTGATCCAGCCGGAACTAAGCCGCAGCGGTTGTCTCAACTGGCACTCCTCCGAGAATCAGAAATGGGGTCGCAGGCCCGGGTCAAGCGACGGCTGAGCATCGCGGGCCCCGGAGCGACAGAGGCCGTCACGTCCTCCCCGCCATCTGCAACGTCAGGGGGGGAGATGCTCAGGGGGGGATGCATCGACCCCAATCGGCCATCGATCGCCGATAGGGGCCTGATAGCTTACCCCACCCAGGAAGGTGCGGATTCGCTACCGCCGATCCATCGGCGATGTCTCGTCGATTCCATCTCGATGTCCCCCCCGAGCAGGTCCCCCCGATCGTTGCCCTTCACATCATCACTCTGTCGAAAAAGCAAGCCGCGTAAACTTGAACTTTTCGAGCTCCGCGCGGATTCCTTAGACCTGCGCTGGACCCCCCCCCGCGCGCTCCGCGTGCCAGGGAGGGGGGCTCGGCGGTTCCGCGCAGATCCAGGAAATCCGGGCGGAATTCCGAAAACTCAGGTTTACAGTCGGGGCGCTCGTGTGGGAGGGGCTGAGTGTCCCTGAGTTGGTTTTCCACAGGTTTTCGATGGGAAGTCAAAGTTAACTTCTGGAAAAAAGGGGCCTCGTTCCTGAATCTCGGGCCGGACGCAAGGGGGGGATTGGGAAAGGGTGGGTACGAAATCTGCTGCATGCAGCTGGCTTCGGCCCCACCAAGGGGCCCCTTCCTCGATGCATGGCCGTCTCCGGCGCCGGGAGGCGCCGGGAAAAGCAGCTACGTGAGCCGATTCTCAAGCCCCTCTTTTGCTCTCCGCCCCTTTCGCCCGGCCCGAGAATCCTTAGGAGGGGGAGGGAGGGGGAGGAGGGGGAGGAGGGGCAGGAGGGGGAGGAGGGGCAGGAGAGGGTGAGGAGGGGGGAGGAGGGGGAGGAGGGGGAGGAGGGGGAGGGGGGAGGGAGGAGGGGGAGGAGGGGGAGGGTCGACGCCCCGACTGAACGCAGTGTTCTGCTCCTCCGCGTCTCCTTCCCCGCTCTGCCCCCTTGCTGGACCCATCGTGCCCCTTGTCTGCTTCCCCGCTCCCCGCCGTGCCCTCCCGGCCTTCCCTCCCTCCCTCCTCCCTCCCAGCCTCCTTCCCTCCCTCCTTGCCGTCATCTCCTCTCCTCCTCTCCCTCCCTCCCTCCCCTCCCAGCCTTCTTCCCCTCCTCTCCTCCCTCCCTCCTCCCACAACTACACTGTATGAATACTACTCTCCTCTCTCCCCGGGTGAAATCTGGGAAGTATTCGGCCCCAGTCCGCGTATTTTTTCCACACAGGATTCCCAGGACACGGGTTTTCGCTGGGTCTTTTGTATCAAGATGCTGCTCTCGCTGAAGCGCTGGCCTCGTTTTCGGGCTACCGCTCGTTCCAAATCGTGCTCCCTCTGCAGCGCTGGCCTCATTTCCGCGCTTCCGCTCGTTCCGAATCGTGCTCCCGCTGCAGCGCTGGCGTTATTGTATCCAGCGCCATGCCACGGCATGGTTTTCGGTCCTTCCAAATCGGCCCCCAAATCGAGAAAATGCTCCCCCGAAACAGCCATCGGAATTGCTTACACATTCGGTGCCGATTCGTGTACTTCTTTGGACCGCAGAAGCCCCCCCCCCCAATTTGGGGCATCGCCACGCCATGCTATGTCAGGCTACGCGTCCTCCGAATCGTGCTCCCGCTGCAGCGCTGGCCTCATTTCCGCGCTTCCGCTCGTTCCGAATCGTGCTCTCGCTGCAGCGCTGGCGTCATTGTATCCAGCGCCATGGCACGGCATGGTTTTCGGTCCTTCCAAATCGGCCCCCAAATCGAGAAAATGCTCCCCCGAAACAACCATCGGAAATGCTTTCACATTCGGTGCCGATTCGTGTACTTCTTTGGACCGCAGAAGCCCCCCCCTTTGGGTCGTCGCTACGTCATGCTATGTCAGGCAATGCGTTGATCTTCAGCACCATGCTATGCCATGTACTGTTATGCCCTGCTACGACACCCGACTGCGCGAATAGAGAAGAGATCTACGCCATGGTAAGGGATGGCAGGGAGGGGTAGGACGTCAGACATGACGCGAGCGCACCTAGCTAGTCTCCCTCCCCTCCCTCCTTCCCCTCCTCTCCTCCCCTCCCAGCCTCCTTCCCCTCCTCTCCTCCCTTCCCCTTCCCCCCTGCCGAGGAGCTTCCTCATGGCTTCCGGTGTCGTGCCGTCTCCCTCGTGCCCCCCCCCCCTCCCGAGGAGTCTCCTCCCGAGGAGGTGGCTCCTTCCTCGTCGCACGGCACCCCCCCTTCCCGAGCAGGCTGCTGGCGCCCTGTGTCGGGAATTGGAATATATACATTGCCAGTGGCGGGCTGTTTTCAATCCCAGGACTTTTTGAGGGTCGGGGACGACGCTGGGGTGGTGTGGTGTATACTTTTTTCCCTGATGTCCCGGGGAAACAGCAAGAAATGTAGACACCAGGGTCCCGTCTGCACCAGGATCCGCTCCCCAGTGCAGATTTCAATGCAGGGCCGGAACAAAACGTCGGTGTATATAGAGCTCGATTCCCTGCTGCGCCGCACCTGCCTCCCTCGTCTCCTCCCTCTCCAAGGGCGCCCTCGAGGGCGCGAAGCTCTTCGCGCCTCGCGCTTCGCGGTACGGCTCCGATTCCTCCTCCTCGCCCTCCTCTCCTCCCCCTGGGAGGCGGCGCGAGAGCGCGAGGTGCTCCGCGCTTCGCGCTTCGCGCAGCGCGAGAGCGCGAAGCTATAGGAGCCCTCCACTCTCGGCGCCTGCCCCGGGCGGTGCGCCCGCTGGCCCAGCCCGGCGCGGGACCCCCCCGCGGCCATCCTCCTCCTCCTCCTCCTCCTCCTCCTCCATCCTCCTCCTCCATCCTCCTCCTCTCCTCCTCCTCTCCTCCATCCTCCTCCTCCTCCTCCTCCTCCTCCTCCTCTCCTCCTCCTCCTCCTCCTCCTCCTCCTCCCTCCTCCTCCTCCTCCCCCTTCCAGAGGGGCCCCCCGCCCGCGGTGCGGGGGGAGGCCTGCCGGAGCCCGCCCCCCGCTCCGGCGCGGGCGGGCCTGCCCGGGGGGCACGGCACCGGGCTCAGGTCGGTCGGGGGTGGACAGACCTCCTATACCCCGACACGTCGATGCAGGAATGGGCCGTGTTCCGTTCGCGAGGGGGCGTCGCGGCCGTCGTTTTTGCGGGTCCGGGTCCGTCGGTTTCGGTCCCAGGCCGTTTTCACTGAGGTGAGGTCTACTAAAGGGAGGTTTGTCCACTGCCGAGTCGGGCCTGTCCCTCTACAGGAGGAGTATTCCAAAATAGTAAAACAAAAATAGCCTGGGGACTATTTCTGCTGTATTTTTTTTGGGGGGGGGGGGGGGGGCAATTTTGGAGTATCCTTGGACCACTTTGTATTCTTCCTCCCAGATCCCCCCGTAGGGGGACAGGCCCGACTTGACACCAGGCCTGCGCACCAGCCGCTCTGCGAGGCCACGCAGCGGTATACTCAGCATTGCAAGGGACTGTGTTTTTTTTTTGAGGGCCTCCCCCCCCCCCAGGATAGCCTTCGGGGGTGGACAGAACCCCCAACAGTGACACGTCGATTAGTGAATTGTCCGTTTTCGGTTCTCGAGAGGGCGCCGCGGCCGTTACTTTCCAGGCTCGCGCCCGCCAGGTTTGGGCCTCAGGTCGTTTTCACTAAACCACGTTTTACTAAAGGGGGGTCTGTCCATCCCCGAGGTAGCCTGACCTTGCCGGTTGTGCAGGTCCGCGGGAGGGGGGGCGCGGGCATCTGGTTAGGGCTGCCCACAGCGCGAGGGTGAGGTTATCGGTTATCGACCGGCACCCTCCTCCCCCCCCCCGGGATATAACCCGGGCTCTCGCCGAGTCAAAAACAAACCGTCTCGAAGGGTTCGCCACCTTCCCAGGGGTATCCTTGCATTCTTGTCCCCTCGGCCCATCCTTGGCGACTCTCGCTGGCCGACCCCGTTCGAGAAACGCTAGCATGTCCCTCCAAGGCCCCTGCATCTCTGTACGGGTGGACTGTATGAATCCTCCTCCCGAAAAGTTGGGCCAGCGTTTCTTAGCCAACTTGCCGGAAAGCTGGCAGGGATTCTGGAGCGCGTTCGCCGTTCCAGCGTCAACGACAGACTTGGCCCAGGCTTGTGTCAGGAAGTTTCCAGGAAGCTGGACCAGATTTCATAATCTATGGTTTTCTTGATCGTGTGTTCGGCTGTAGTGAAGTTAGGAAGTTGGGAAACACTCCAGCCAAACCCTGTTTGGGCAATGCTTCCTGCACCGTCTAATTGGTGGCGTTTCACGTATTCTCTACCGCCCATCCTGAAACGATGCCAAGGCGAGCTGCCTGGATCAGGGAGGTGCAGGAGCAAGCAGTGGAACGAGGGGGGCAACTGTCAAACTGAAGCTCGGGATCATCCTGAGCAGGACCAGGAGTCAAGCATACCTGCATTCGCAGATCTTTTCGATTTGGGGGGCCCCTTGGAAGAGCAGTGGGGCCATGTTGAGGCCCCCTCGGGGCCATCTTGAAGGCCTGTGGGGACCTCTTGCTTAGGGACCTTTTGGGGCTCCGTTCGGGGCAGGGGTAAGGACGATGACGTCCCTGCGTCCGCTGGCGCCGCCATCTGGGAACCGTCCGTGAGTGTCGATCCTTGCCGCTGGAGCTGCCAGTCCTTGAGATGACCGTGACGCCACCGCCGAAGAGGATGCTCGGAGGAGGGCCGGACGGGACAAACGGTGGCCTCCCGGGCGCTTTCTGCTCTTGTGGGGGGCCTCTCGGGGGCCTCGCGTCGTCACGGCTGGGTCCACCTCTTCCTCCTCCTCCTCCTCCTCCTCGTCCTCTTCCTCCTCCTCCTCTTCCTTCATTTTTGCTTTAAGAATTCGTGTGACATGCTTGTTTTCCTGCTTCACAATCGTGGGGCGCTTCGCTGTTCTGCGTCATAGTCGGGCGGTCCGTCTGTTCGATTCGCAGTCATCGCGCGCTTTCGGCTGGGTCCACACGGGTCAGAGTGGACCCCAGGAGGGGCCCGGAGGCCGATTTTTACCGGAGTTGGGTCGGGCGGCGGGACAGCCGCCGTGGTCTCAAGTGGCCCTCCTCCGAGATTTGCCTCGCCAGTTGGGGCAGTGCTTTCACGCTGTCACTGCTGTCGTGCGATGCTCGACACGGCGACTCGGATCTGAGCCGTTGCGTCGTCGGCGTTGGCGCCACCGTTGAAGGGATCAGCCAGGACTCTTGGGTCTGAGCATTCATGCTGGCGATGTTGTCGCCACCGCGAAAGGTGCATAAAGGAATGGGTCAACACATCAACGCACAGTAATGTCTTACACCCCAGCGTGATGTGAATTTGTTAATCATTTTGTTTCCCCCTCCCCAAAGTAGTCTTGTGTAGTCGATGTGCAATCAGCGCGTTGCAAGTTATGTCATGCGTTTTGTGTATACATGTGCTGCAAGCCCTGCAGTGAAAGCTACATGGTGCGCCCAAGTGGAAACTGTGTGGTGCGAGCTACGTGGTGCAATACATACGTTTACGGTTGATGTGTGGGCTAAGGGTTCAGAGCGTGTAGCATCGGCCGTTCAGAAAATGCATGGCAGCTGTTCTGGCTTCAAGTGAGGCCCTCGAGGAGGGCATGCTTCCTGAGGGCTCCTCCGCGTGCCTCGCCGCCCCGCGGGCCCAGCTGCTTCGGTTTTGCGGCTGGTGCTATGGGCGGCTCGCCCCTGGGGAGAGCCTCGCGTTGGCGGAGGCGGGCGCGCTGCTGCAGGTCTACGAGCTCTGCTACCTCCTGGCGTTCGCGAGACAGGCGGCCCGCGAGGCGCGGCTGGCGCCGCGGGAGAGAGCGCTCCTGGTCGACCAGGTGCGCTTGCTGGCGGCCCAGCTCGGGGCGCTTTCGACGCTCGAGCCCGATGCCGCCGAAGGCCAAGGCCAAAGCCAAGGGCAAGGCGAAGGCCAAGGCCAAGCCTGCAGCGCCTGCTCGTGAGCGAGGCCGCGGAGCTGTCGGAGCTGTCGGAGCTGGCGGCGGCGGCCGACGCGGCCGTGGAGGCGGTGCTCTGCCTGGTGGGCCTGGCGCGGCTGCGAGCGCCGCACGGGCCTTCCCGCCCGCCGCAGCAGGCGCTGCGGCGGCAGCTCCCGCGGGCGGCGCGGCTGGGGCGCCTGTGGTGCCTGGTGTCGGCGCCTTGCACGGGCTCCCTGGCGCCCTTGGCGGTGCTGGAGGCGGCGTGCCGTCCGCCCTGCCTGCGGGCCCTTGCGCAGCGGCTGCTGGAGGTGGCGGCGTTGGCGCGGCGTTGGTCGGCGCTCTGGCTGCAGGCGGCGCTGGCGGTGCAGAAGCTGCTGGGGCGCCCCCCGCCGCGGGCCCCGCAAGCCGCAAGTGCGGGCCCCGCAAGTGTGGGCGCCGTCCTCGGGGTGCTCGGAGGCGCGGTGGTGCCAGCGGCAGGCGTGCAGCTCGGCGCCTTGGTGGGCGGCGCTTGGACGCAGGCCTCGACACTGGTGGGAGCGAGCTGGACCAAGGGGCTGACGCTCGAGGTCCCTACCCACGACCCCGCAGGAGTCATCAGCGGCACCGCGCTGTTCGAGGTGGACGAGGTCGGGTTGCTTGGCGCGGGGGGGCAGTACCTCAGCGCCCAGTTCTGGGGAGCGTCGCTGCCTGCGGAGGCGATTCGCTTGGACGGCGCCTTCCCCGCGCGCGGTGCAGGGCCCTCAGGGCTGCTGCACCTGTGCGCACAGTGGCCCGCGCGCTGTGGCGAGCTTGCTCAAGCTGGACGCGCTGTGCTGCGCGTGGAGTGGCTGCGGCTTCGCTCGGCGCGCGGGCTGGTGGAGCCCTGGGCTCGCCCCGCCGCCTTCGGCGACTGGGGCGGTGGCGGCGGTCGCTGCGCGCAAGGTCCCTTGCCTGGAGGCGCGGCTGCGGATCGCCTTGCTGCAGCTGCCGCGGCCCGCGCTGAAGGAGGGGGAGGAGGAGGAGGTGCCGCTCCTCGCGGGCTCGGAGGCCGCGGCAGACGCCGCCAGCGGAGCGAGTCGGCCAGTCGCAGTGATGGCGATGGGGGGCCGCTTTTTCGCGACGTCCCCTCCCGCGGCGGCAGTGTGAGGCTGCTGGCGGAGAGGTCACCCGACGCCCTCTACGACGAAGCGACGCAGAGCATCGCGCGCGTGGTGGGCCTGTGGGAGGGGGCGGACGGGAGCGAGACACGTCCGAAGGCAGTCGGGCACTTGCAGGCGATCGTCTTCGGCCACCATCCCGTGTCGCAGTTGCGGGTCAGCGCGGTGCGGGAGCTGCAGACGCTCGGGGCGGCGCTGGATCTGCTGGAGTCCGGGTCCTCGGTGCAGGTGTGCGACGTGCTGATGCAGCGGTTCAAGGCTCTGGAGCTTTCGCTGTCGGACGCGAGCTGGCAGGTTGCGAGCGAGCTGGAGATCGTGCCCGACGCGAGGCCGTCGCTTGCATCCATGGGCGAGCAGGACTTGGCGCGGCGCTCGGCAGTGCTGCGCAGGCGCTCGCAGGGGCCGCAGAGCCGCGGGGCTCTCAGCAGCGCCGCTGCGATGCGTGGGGCTGACCCGAGGAGAGGATGCGGGAGGGCTCCAGACCGCGCTCGCCCCCCCCTCGCGCGCCCCGGCCCGCGCGGTCGAGGGAGGGGGCGCGGCCGCAGGAGGGGCCGCTTCTCCCCTCTGCGCGCGGCCAGCCCTACTCACGCTCCGGGGGCTCTGACGGAGGGGGCCGCAGCCGAGAGCGTCCCTGCCGCAGCGCCCTCCAGCGGCCCCGCGCGCCCCCCTTCGCCGCGCGGCGAGCGGACCCCGCGCGGCGACAGCCCTCGCCCGAGCGGGTCGCGCTGGCCCGCGGCCCCGAGCGCCGCAGCTTCAGGCCAGAGGGGCCGGCGGCCGCAGCGGGGGCGCCTCGGGGGGCAGGTCGCGGTCGCCCGCGGCGCCGTGGCGGCGGGGGGCGGAACGCGGGTAGGATCAACGGTTCGCGACCCCGCCCCCCTGGAGGGGGTGCAGCTCGCGACGCTGCGGCTCTGCGATGAGGCCGAGTGATGATGGTGCCCATGCTGATGATGCTTGTGCGAACGCGGCCAGTTCTTTGCAGGCCGCCTCCTCGAGCAGACCGCCCTTGGCCTCTCCGTCGCGCTCGCCGCCCCCTCGCCGTGCAGCGCCGCCGCAGCCCCCCGCGCTCTCTGCTGCTGGAGATAGTTTAGCCTGGGCTGACCCGCCTGCCGGCTGGCGGCAGCTTGCGGGGGCCGCAGGCGATCTGCCCAGATGATCTTCTGACGCGGGCCCTATCCTGCTTAACCTGTTCAGAGCCTTCCCAGGTTCACTTGGTCGCTATGTTCGCGACCCCCTCGATGTGAAGCTACGCGAGCACATGGCCGCCAAGGGAGGTCGGCTGCAGCGTGCCCCTCTGCCGTTGCCGTGTCCTGCCATCGCGAAGACCGACGTCGTGCGCGACGGCGAGGACCTCAGCGATGTGAGCTGGGAGGCGCTCGGCTGCAGGCTGGTTGTTATTGTGCTGGCGCTCAACTGGGAGGCGGCTTCCGCTCGCTTGAGTTTGCGCGCTGCTGCCGCGGCCGTGCCGGCGCGGCCCAGCGGGCTGCCCTTGCTGGCTCGGCGCGGCGGCTCTTCCTGGCCACGGGGATCGAGACCGGCTTGCCCAAGGATCTGAACTGGGAGGGCCGCCTGAAGGATCGGGAGATCGGTTACGGAGGGTCTGAGATCACGACGCCCCACAAGCTCGCGCTGGAGCAGGTGCTTGACGGTTTGCCACCGCCGGGAGTCGCCGCCTCGATCGAGGCCGCCGACGTCGCGACGGGCTTCGCTCGCGACGCCCTGCTCGACCCGTCGCTGGCGCTGCTGCCGCCTGGGCTGCGCCGCGCGGCCCCCGCTTCAGCGCGGGTTTGGGCTGCTGAGGGCGAGTGGCATCGCTTCGTGCAGGCTTTGCACGCGCGGGGCATGATTGCCGCGATCCCAGCGAGTGAGATCGCAGGCCGCGACGGCGCCCCCCTGCTGAACGGCGCCTTTGGTGTTTCAAAGGCCCGCGACGCTCCTGTCAAGTGCAGTGATGGGGAGCTGCGGCCCGTGCTTAGGCCCATTGCGAATCTGATCCCGTCGAACGCGTGTCAGGAGTGCATCGTGGGGGGCGCGCCCGAGATGCCGACGATGAGCCAGCCCAGCGGTCTAGTGCTCGCGGAGTCCGAGGACCTGCTGTGGAGCGGCGCCGACAGGAAGGCCTTCTTCTACGTCTTCCGCGCGCCGCCGCCGCGGTGGCCGCGCGCGGTGATCGGCCCCCCCGCCCCCTCGCGGCTGCTGGGGCTCAAGGATGGTGGCGCTACTCACGTCTGCCTGTGCGCGATCGGGATGGGCTGGATCAACGCGGCGGGGGTCGCGACTCACCTTCACCGCAATATGCTGCGCCGGAGTAGTTCGGTGCCGCGCGGGCTTAGCCCTAGCTGCGAGATCATGCGACGGCGCCGATTGCCGCTGGGCGTCGAGAAGCCGTGCCCACCTGGATGGTCTATATTGACAATCTGGAGATCGTGGAGATCGTCGACAAGTCCGAGGCGGAGAAGCTGCGGCGGACGGTGCCGGCGCTGCTGTCTGACTCGCGGGCTTGCCATGAAGCGGTTGGCTTCCCTGGGTCGCCGGGCAAGGACCTTCGCCGCGTGGTGCGGGCCGCGACCTTCGGCGAGCTAGTTGATGGAGTTGAAGGGGTGCGCCGTCCTCCTGCAAGATACCTCGCCGAGATGGCCAGCCGGGCGTTGTGGGTCCTTGGCAAGAAGCGGGCTAGCATGCGGTTGATGCGCGCCCTCCTTGGCCGATGGTTGCGGGTGCACTGCTTCCGCGGCCCGCCGGCTGCGAGCTTCGCCCGCGCCTGGCGTTGGCTCGGCGACCCGCGCTGCGGAGGCCGCTTCAGCGTCAACATCGTCGGGGACCTGCTGATGTGCCTCGCGCTGTGGGGCCTTTGCGTAGCTGACGCGCGGCTCGAGGTCGACCGCCTGGTGACGGCGTCGGACGCTTTGGAGGCTGCAGGCGCCGTGGTCTACAGCGCGGCCCTCGCCGGCCGCGGCCGCGCGCTGGCTGCGAGGCGTCAGCGGCCTGCCAACGCCGTTGCCGAGGAGGAGACCGCCTTGATCACCGTCTTCGATGGGGTCGGCGGTGGTCGTTGGGCCTTCGAGATCCTCGGGTTGGCCCCCGCGGTTCACCTGTCGTTCGAGGTGGAACCCCAGGCGGCGCGCGTGGCGCGGCGCTGTTACCCTGGGACCCAGCACCATGGGGATGTGACGGAGGTGGACGCGCACTCTTTGGCAGGCCTGCTGCGGGCGCGGGGCCGCATTGCGCGCGTGTTGGTCATCGGCGGTTTCCCCTGCCAGGTGTGCGCGACCTCGACGTGGGCCGCCGGGGCTCGTCGGACCCTCGAGCCTCCCTCGTCGACTGCATGGTCGATCTCGTCGGGGGTTTGCGGGCGGCCATGCCTGAGGCGACGGCTGACTTCCTGGGCGAGAACGTTGCTTGATGTTCTTCACCTCGACCGGCTCCCCGAGCGTGTCCCTCTGGAGATCGAGGCCGGTGACGTCGGCTGGGTCAAGCGGCCCCGCCTGTCATGGGCATCCTGGGGCCTCCTGCCGTCGTGCGAGTCCGAGGCTACCATGGTGATGGCCAAGGGCTCGTCAGCGCGCCGCGTGTGCCGCGTTGCGTTGAAAGCTTTGCGGCCACCGCTGGAGGAGCGGCTGCCGGCTGGCGCGAACTGCCCTGGCGCTGCCGAGGGCGAGCCGCTGCCGACCTTCGTCCGCTGGGCGCCGCGCTCGCAGCCGCGCCTTAAGCGGAGGAGGAGGAGGAGGAGGAGGAGGAGGAGGAGGAGGAGGAGGAGGAGGAGGAAGACGAGGAGGAGGAGGAGGAAAATGAAGAAGAGGAGGAGGAGGAGGAGGAGGGTATGGGGGTACGAGACTACCTCGAGGTCAAGGCCTCGCTCGCCACAAGCAACAACGCAATTAGCCCTCGAGATCCGAGTGGCCAAGGTCAGAGAGCTCCGCCTCCCGACGGACACGTCTGCGCTACCTGGCAAACGCCACTACGTGGGAGGGGCTCTCGAACCCATGAAATTTCGCCACCTCGAAATCGAAGAGGGGCGTCGGAAGAGCAAGACCGTATCCGCCCCCGCCCGACCCCGACGAGACGGCGCACTCCACCCCCCCGTCGTGGAAGCCGCCGCTGAGAGACGGCAGCATGCTGGACCACGCATCCACTAGCGCATGCGCAGGCGCGCGGACCTGGTCAAGCGTGGCATTCACCCTGCCAGGGTACTGCAACTTGCGGAGCCGCGCGCGCTGAGTGCGGAGGCCTGGACTATCAGGCCCAAGACAGTGCGCACCAAGGCCCTCACCTTTGCAGAACGACTTGGCCATCGAGGCCCCGCAGCTTTTACAGGGAAGAACCTGGGGCCCAGGGTCGACGGGGCCCCCTTCAGGGACGGTCAAAACATCAGCCTGGACCACGGAGTGGCCGTTGAAACACCACGGAGCCCCCGAAAACTGAACCAGGTCAGACTGGAGGCCAGAGGCGGCAGCAGCAGGGGCAGCCGCAGCAGCAGGAGGCTCAGCAGGAGGAGGGGGAGAAGACCGCAAGCCAACCCCATATTGGTAGGGAACAACTCCTTCCTCTGACCAAGACTTGAGCAAGGCTGCGCCAAGCGGATCAGAAGGGTCGATGTCGAAGAAGACATCGCTGGTGCCTTCGACGCCCTCAGAGCCCACAAATTCAGCAGCCCCGAACTTGGCCTGCGCACGAGCGTGCCAGGGGCAGGCGGCGAGGGACAACATTTCCAAGCCCTCAATGAAGAGGACCTGTTGAGGGGGAACGGTCCAAAGCTGGGTTCCCTTCTGAGCCCATTCATCTGCAAGGCGGTTGCTCTTGAAGCACCATTCTTCATGGTCGTTCGCCGGTGGCTGCAGAGAAGCGTGCGCTCTGACCTTGTGAACGCGAGCCCGAGTCCCCACCCCGCCCCACCACGCCTCCCAGAGGTGTCTACGAGGGTTCCCTGGATCCTGGGCCGCGCCAGAGTTGAGCGCAGCACTGATGGAGCCAAGGCAGTCGGAGTAGACTTCGAGCAGCATTCCACTCGGCAATCTGCGAAAGAACAAAGAAGGCATCGTCCTCACCGTCCCTGGCAGTCTGCTCGGGGGCAAGGTGGGTGGGTGGGTGGGGGGGGGGGGGGGCAGTCCCATAAACTGCAGCCACAAGCTGACCAGCTGGGTCCGTCTTGACAATCGGCCAGCCAGCCCGACTGAGACCAGCCAGCGACGTGTGAAACGTACTGCCGTCCACAAAGACAGGTCCCGAGAGGCGCCAACCCACGGGAACTCCGAACCACCTCCGAAAGCGTTCAGGATTGGGGATGGGCTCAGGGAAGCAACGAGCAGGCGAGGGGGAGAGACAGCGACAAAAGAGCTCCGCAGCAGTCTCTCCGCATTTGTCCCTGACTCCCCTGGCCGCGTCTTGCAAATGCGACGGGCACCCTCCTGCCGAATGTCCGCCAGGCAGGGGCATTCATAAATCCGATGAAAGAGGGTGCCGCGCGCACCTTCGCATAAACAACACTTGTCATGCACGCTCTTGCGATGGTCGAACAAGCGAGCCAGAGGCCAGTGGCTGCCTCCAATCAGAGATCGCGAAGCATGACCATGGTGGGGGGACCAGGTGTCAGATGATTTTTCCCCGAGCAACTTTCGCAACGGCGACCGATGGGGCGGGCTGACCCAGGCCCCAGTGACGCGACGCATGGCCAGGACATCCGAGGCGTCGAGCGCTGCAGAGCGGATTCGCTCACAGCAAAAACCTGGCGGGAACTCAAGAACCGAGAATTCAGCATCCTGAGTCACAGAGGTGAAAGCAGAAGGCATGCTGACACCGATCCTGGCCATGCAAAGTAGAAGATCGCCCGCAGGGTCCACGCGCTGAGGCCAGGGATGGGTCCGAGCCAGAAAGGGGCGACCAGCGCTCCATCAGACCTCCAGGGGCCTGCGTCCAGGAAGGGCCGAGGTGGCCGCGAAGACCCAGTGTTTAGTGACTTCCACAGCGTGAACCACAAACGGATCGCGGAACGCTCCGCGGGGTGTCGCGCGTAAGCGCAGGCCAACAGACGTGCCAGCGGGAAGCCGCCCCTCGGCCTTGAGGACAGCCGCGCGCAGGCCATGCAATTTGTGATCTGATAGCCCCGTAACCGCCGACCCCCACGCCGCCGTCGCCGTAGGAGATCCTCTCATAATAGTGCTGACAGAAGCGCCTGCTTCACGAAACTGCGCAACTTTCTGCGCAACTCGTTGAGACTTGGCCAAGCGCTTGTCCTGCTCAGCCACTCTGCGTGCCGAGCCATCGTTGGCGTCTGTGCCCAAGTTGCGGGCCCCTACCAGGCGGTCTTCTTCCTTGAGGGACCACCTGGTCGACAATGTATCCGAGAGCTCGCGGCTACTGGGCAGAAAGCCTGTCTTGTCCCAATTGACTTTGAGACGCTTCTGCTCAAGGCCCTCAACGAGGGCCATCATGGCATCAGGAAGCTGATTAACAACCTGCTCCGGGGACCCGGCCGCCTGGGGAAGAAAATCATCCACAAGGTTTTGAGACCGAACCAAAGGAAACCTCCTCTGAAGCCTGGTGAGGAGGGCGTGCACAAGCAATTTGGCGAGCGCCAGCGCACGCGAGCAACCTGAAGCAACCGCGCCATTCGCAGAGATGGGTGCCGACGCAGCTTGGTCCCACGCTGCCCTTCTCGGTAGCCTGTGCGCCACGCGCAGGCGCTGGCTGCGGGGGCTCAAGAGGGGAGCCGGTGACAACAGCCTCTCTTGCAAGTTCTTCGTGAGACATGAACTCGTAGTAATTGCTGAGGTCCAGCGCGCCACTTGTAGCGCAGAAATTGCTGGGGCGAGCAAAACGCTGGAGGATATTGTGAACATGTCCTGACCTGTCACATGTGTGTCCTGAGTCGCCCCGGAAGGCGGTGTTGGCCAGAGAGCGCCCCCATGTGCGAGCAACGGGTTGGCGAAGCCTGGACCAAGCCCTGCGCCGCATGGGGTGGGGCACAATTGGGCGGACACCTCCAGTGGGCTTACTGTTAAAGAAGATTAGGAGCATCCACAGGTCCACGCTGCGTGGCCTTCGCTCCCAGGCGTGTAAGATGTCTAAGAAAGCTTGCCGATGCAGAGGAGGCAGCCGCAGAAGTTGCCGCGGGCGCAGCTTGTCCCAGCCGGGCCCAGCCGTCGACGAGTAGGTCCCCAGGACGCGATCAAGCTGCTCCAAAGTAAGGGGCGGAATCGGCTCCAGGGGGTTGAGCACCGCGCTAGACGCCCCAAGGGAAGGACCCCCTTCCGCTGGCAGCCTGGTGCCCATGTCCGCCCCTAGCCCTGGCCTAGAAGAGTCACGACAGAGGGCATCAAATTCCCAGTCCTCGGGAGAGGCTTCGTGCATCCTACTGGGAGCAACCCAGAGAGGCTTCCAGTCCCCTAGGATCCTGTCGAGGGCCTGGGGGCCAGCAACTGGTAGGGGGGGCCCCATCCTCAGGCTGCGAGACGACGACCGAAGACTCGACGTAGTCCCAAACGAACCGATAGGCCGTGCTGCCGCCCTTGTCCCGAGCCGCGGCCTGAGCCCAGGCCTTCCAGGTCTTGGCGGATTCCTGCTTGTCCCTGAACAGGAGAGCCTGGAGGTGGTGCCGCAACCCCTGCAAGAAATAATTAACTTCCTGAATGAGGCCAGTCGACCCATCAGAGAGGAACTGAACCAGGTCAGAAAGAGGCCTGCCTCCCCAAGACCTAAGAGGCTCTGAGGCAGGCCAGGAGGCCAACTTAAAACCAGCTGCCGTGCGCCTCTGTCTGCGAAGGGCGGCCAGGTTGGGCTCTCGTCGATCTCTAGCTGCGGACCCCAGGGCAACCAAGCGAAAGCACGCCGAAAAGAACCTGGACCAGGATCGAAACTCCGCAGAGGTGTGTTGTCTGAGCGAGTCTCGCCAGGCAACTTCCAGAGGTTTGACACCAGTCTGAATCCCTTGGGCACGGCCACGCCAGCGCCCTTGGCTCCATTCGGCCAGATCGTGGAACTGTGCGAGGTACGCCCCAGCATGTCCAAACCATTCGGCGCGCGCTTGACCGATGTCGGCAGGGAGCGCATCACCACTCGCCCAGGGCCAGGACCGATTTTCCTGAGGCGCAGGCCTCACAGGCGGAGGCTTGTCGATCGGAAACAGCAGAGGCAGCAACGGCAAAGTAACCGTGGCTTCGGCACCAAGGCCAACAAACTTGACTGAGACAACAGAATACGTCTGCACAGGCGCTGCTGGAATCAGTCCTACAGAGTCCACGAACTTGGCCAGGAGCTCGCTGCAGACGCCAAAATCAGTCTCCCGAGCACCACAGGTAGGCTGACAAGGGCGAAGCACAACACCGTGAACGTTGCCTGCCCAGCTATCAACATCTGTGGGGGGGGCATGTTCCAGTCTCCCCGCACAGCCCAAGGAGCGCGCAAGGCCCCCAGGTGAACGACCAGCGCTGCCAGGATGTCCAGGTTCTCCTTGGCGAGCCCGACCGACGTGACCAGGTGCAGGGAGATGACCAGGTGCAGCGGAACTGGGGGCCCAGTGTTCACTTTCTCCGTGTGCGCGCGATGGAACGGCAGATCCAGAGTGGCCAGCTGAGCCTCAGCAACAGCTGGCAGCCGCGAAAGAACGGCCACACCTCCAGAAGAATTGAGCACCCCGTCGCCTGCGCTCGCAGCCTTGCCACCACGCATACCCGGCCCGCGTTGAAACGCCCAGCGCCGAGCTGAGCTCCAGAGGCCGTCCTGCTTGATCCTGTGTTCCTGGAGGCAGAGGCAGTGCGGGGCACCGCAGTCGGAGTCGTGCTTCAGCCACTCCAAGAGTGCCTGACAGGTAGACCGCTGAGAACAGACATCAACTCCAACTTGGCCGAGACGTCAACTGCGACATCCCTGCGCCGCGGCTGCTGCAGGCCACGCCACCCAGGCTGAAGAACGTCACCCCAACCGTGTCCTCTTGGCAGCTGTGTCCCCGGGAGCCTCCAGCAGGCGCTTGAACTTGGCGCTGTCGGCAGAGACGTCAAACCCAGCGGCTGCGAACGCCGCGGTGACCTCGTCATCCTCGGGATCGAACTCAACCTTGGCACCGCCGTCGGACATGGTCGCATCTTGGCCGCCGCCCCCGCGGCCTCCGCCGCCAGCAGCAGCGGCCCCAGCACCATGAGGGGCAGCGCCTGGAGCCCCAGCAGGCGCTGGAGGAGAAGCACGAGCCTGGAGCTTGGCCCTGGCCTCCTCCGCCTTGGCGCTGACGGCCTCGGACTGGGCCGAGAAGTCAAGCCCAAAGCGGGGCGCAACTTGGCCCAGCAGGGCTGAGAGGGCCTCGAGACTGGCGACGGTGGCTGCGGGGTCATCATCATCTGCTTCCTTGGCCTCAGGCACAAGGCTTCGGCCTGAGCATCTCTGATCGCTGTGCCAATCTTGGCGAGAGACCCCGAGTGAGCAGCAATGGTTTGGTTGGCATCGTCGAGCTGCTTCTGGGCCTGGGCGAGGGCTTCGCGACAGGCAGCCCCGCGAGCCTGAGCAGCAGAGGGCTGCTTCTCCTTCCTGGAGCGACGCTGGAGCAGGTCCTGGAGGCTCTCGGAGGAGAGGTCAGCGGGCTGCGGTTGCGACTCGGGGGGGGGGGGGGGGGCTTCCGCATGAAGGAGAAGCTCTATGAGGTCCTTGCCAGAACTCGCCGCAAACTCCTTGAGGGCGTGCACGACCAGCTCCTTCTGAGAGGGTTGGGGCTGGGCGGCCCGAGGCGGTCCATTGGCCCAGCTGCCTCGGGGGGGCGGTGCTGACCAAGGGGCGGTGCTGTCGGGAACTCGCAACTGCTTAAGCACACGCTGGGGCGCCCGCTGTCCACAGTCACGGCATTGGTTGCGCCGCGTGAAATTGCCGAATCCACAACCTTTGCGCGAACAAACCCAGGTCTTCTTCGTGAAGGTGGCGGCATCCGAACTCATCGGGATATCTGGTTTGGCTCTGAACCGCTGCGCCACTTCCAACTGCGCGGTCCAAAAGGTAAGCAATCAGCTCGAAACCTGGAAATGGCTTAGAAGGAGGAGGAGGAGGATAAGGAAGAACAGGAGGAGGA
>CAUYUJ010014236.1:147657-205393 GCA_963575745.1 Prorocentrum cordatum | reverse complement strand
GACGACACCCTCGCGTGGGGACCCATCGCACTCTGGATGTGCGAAGCCACCCAACCACCGCGCGGGGAACACAGGCACAACTACGTGAAAGGGGAGGCTCACGGAGCGCGCCTCATTTACCCTCGGGTCCTGAGCCTCCTCATCCGCATGGACTGGTGTGCCCCCACAGAAGCTGCTTCCAGGTGCCGTGCCCTTCCACACGCCTATGGCATGGGTGACTGCGCGCACGCCCTCCACATTGCTGGCTACGATCATCCAGATCTCCGTGAGGCGGCTGAAGCTCACGACCAGGAAGCTAGCACCGGGCGCAGATCAACCATCGCGGCAGCATGGCCACCACCGCAGGCGCTATACTCGCCAGAAGCGGCGCGAGCATGGGCCAAACAGCACTACGACACGGAAGCAGCCACCAGGGACGACCCTAATCAGCCTCGACCACGCGTCTCGCTCCACATACTCCAGCTGGACCCGAAACCACTCATCGACCTGGTGTACACGGGCTTGCAAGCTGTCCCCGTGCGGGGGCATCCTGACGCACACGGGTCGCGCCCCAGCGGCTCCAGCCCTGGGGCCGCGTCGGACCCACCACGCACGCGCAAGGCAGGCACAGCCTTAGCCCGCAGTCCAGACCCCTCATCGACGTCATCTGGAGTCGACGAACGCCGAACGCCATCCCTCATCAGCGCGGCCGCCGCCCTCGCCCGAGGCCGCGCCCGTGCGCGACGATCTGCCTCTCGCTCGTCACGACAGAGCGACGGGAACTCCACCTCCGACAACAGCGGCATTGAGACGTGGGAGCACATTGTGACGGAGGAGGAGCCGACTGCCTACCACGTCCTCGCCTACCACGTGCGTGATGTGCGGTCCCGTGTCAACGCCCCTGGCATCGAGGTCTGGCTCGACCCTGGTGATCACCACGATGGCGCCTACTTACCGTGGGGGACGACAGTCATGGGCTACCGCGTCATTGACCCCACGGTGGACGGGCGTGACGGCTGGGTCATCCTCCATCATGATCACGGCGACACCACTACTAAGCTCTGGGCACCGACCCAAGTCCACGTTAAGGGGGACGACTCCTGGCGCACCGTCATGGTACCAGCGGATATGGGGCCCCAGTGGATCAGGTGCCATGCCGAGGGCGCACGCCTCCCCGCCGAGGTAGTCCGCACTACAGGCCAATCCTGGTTTGCCGACGTCTGGCCCTTGTGGGATCGCCCGAGACCCCACCCAGACGACCCAGGCACACACGAGCATGCGCTACCGCCCTTACCAGGACGCTGGTCTTGCCTACAGTGTCGATTCCAATGCTGCCAATATTGCGCGGCTCGCCGCAACACACAGCTTGGCACCTCGGGCCAACCAGCGTGCCCAGACTGCGGCCGCAGCGGACTGCGTACACTTATGGACTGGTCCACGGACTACTCGTGCAACAGTTGGACGTGTGCATACAGCACCAATAAGAGGGACTCCGACACATGCTGCCTGTCCAGCAGGTGTCCCCACCCCCCCAGGCCACACAACCATCTCGACGTCCGTGCCACAGGGATGCCGCCGCACATCCTTGCCCGCCAATTCGGCAACGCGCCAGCCCTCCACGACCTCAAGGAACCCCCCCGAGCGCCTTCAGGCCCCGGGGGAGAACCTCCACAACCAGGGCAAGTAGGCTACCAGGGCCAATGGTACCACCCACCACAGCCGCGGCGTGTCCCCAGGCAGGGATTGCCTGACGGCACAACGCGGCCACCTGGATTCACAGGAACGGGGATGCCCGAAGAACCTTCCCCCGACCAACCTCTTTGGAGGGAAGGCTACGTGCTCTTCAGCCCCCATCAGGCCCTCAAGGAGGAACTCACCTTCAACAAGACGGTCCGCCGACCCTTCTCCCTAGCCATTACCAACATGTACAGGGATCGTGTCACGGTCAGGACCGTCTGCGAGTTGATCGCCGAGCGCACCCACATGACCCGCACCCGCTGGCGAGATGTGGTACTGTACTGGGACGCCGAGGGTGGTCCTGGGCCTCAAGCTCTCGACTACGATATGCTACTCTGTGACGCCATGGTGAGCCGTGCCACGACCGAAGCTGAGCTAAACCACGACCGCAGCAACCGTGGTAGTTTCTGCCTCTATGGACCAGCGCACCAGCGGGCCATCAACATTACGGCGATCTCAGAGCCGCAGAACATCGACTACACGGAGTATGTGCGACGATACTCACCCGTAGGGGAGACCTACCCTGACCACGCCTTCGAGCACGTCTATCGGGGCTGGCAGCGGCCCGTCGTGCCCACCATCCTCCCCGACACCCGTCCCCTCTCGAGAGCCGACTGGCAGCGCCACCAACAGCACCAGCAGCGCATCCAGCAGCGGGACCAACGTGACGCAGGACAGCAGGGCACACACGCTACCGCTCCCCTGCGCGAGTCCCGACAGGCGGTAACACGGCCTACGACGGGGTTGCCGCCTACCACCGTGGTCCCATAGGTGCCATGCCTGCGGCTGCTGGAGCAGCCGCCTCCAGCTACGGCCAAGCCCCCAACGCCAGGGTTCACCCATCGGCCATCGGCTACTCGCGTGCACCCCTACATGCCCTAAGGGCCACCTCGCCAGTGCCAGGGTCCACGCGCGCCTGGGGCCTTTACTCAGGCCGACATGAGGGCCCCTCCAGCAACCAGCCTGCAGTGATAACCCCTGCGGCTTCAGCCCAGGGGGCTGCAACAAACCGTGGCAGGGCTGGGCGCCCCGAAGGATGGCGCGATGCAAACGTGCGCGCTTGGCAACCGCGCCAGCACACGCCCCCGCCAAACGTAGCTGCAGCACTGCGCCCTGCCCAGGCCAAACCTGCCCCACCTGTGCGGGAGAGGCAGCCGCTCACCCCGCTCGTCCTCACGCGCATCCAGGCGCATCGCAGCGCCTCCCCGAGGCACAGCGAGGGAAGCGCCCACCACGTCAGCCCCCGCCCAGATGCGGCCGACCCCGACCAGGCCACAGCCACGGCGGAAGGCGGCACAAGCGCCTCTCGCCAGCCCAGCCCATCACCCTGCGCGGCGCCGATCCGATCCCCGAGCAGGGCGGATTCTGAGCGCGCTAATGCCCAGGTGACTTCGCCACGCGACCGTCACACGGGCGGGCGCGTCCCGCGCAGCAGGACCTGCAGCCGCCACAGTTCACGCAAGGCCCCAGGGAGCTCCACGAGCTCGCCGCCTCGCGAGACTCAGGCCGATGCCCGACCCCCCGAAGTGGTGCCACGCTTCGGAGCCAGCGTCATCGACTCTCGCCAGGTCGACCTCGAGCCGACGCCGTCCACGGACCACGAGCCGCAGCTGCCCACCCGCGTGATCGTCCCCATCGACGAGGCGCCAACCTTCGACCCGTTCAAGAACAAGTACCGTGTCAAGAACCTTGTGGCGGGTTTTGGCGGGGGCTCACCGCTCCCACCTCAGAGTCGGGGCGGTGCCCCCGCCACCTCGGCTGCTGCCGCGGCAGCTGCGGCCCCGCGGGGAATCAGCCCTGTACGCAACGTGGGCCTCACGGCAGCGGGCATGGACGAGGCCCAGCGTCAGGCCTCTGATCGTGCTGCTGGAGCCGTTCCACCAGATGCTGCTCACCAAGACACTGACGGGGCGGGCGTGTCACCGCAGGAGGGACCAGCGGTGGCGCGTGCGCAGTACATGCGCGTGCGTTGTGCCGCCGCCGCGCCTGGCCGCCGCCGCTGTCTCGTTTTTGTCTTTGTGTTCGGCAGGATGGATCGAGGAGTCGCCTCCCTCTCCCACTGCTGCCGTCTCACTTCTCCTCCCCTCGTCCCCTATAGTACAGGAGTGAGGAGGAATTTTCGTGACATTTTTACTAATATTTATGAACCCCCCTGGCGCAGTGCCGACCGTGTCCCGCCTATATGGTTGGCCTGACGGCGGCTTCAGCCCCGATCAAGCTAGCCCATAGTAACGCCATGAGCTCCTACTGTGGCCAAGCATCCTACTGGGGCGAGGGTCAAGCTGACCTTCACCGTGCGGGGCGCGCAAACCCCAGTTCCACCGATGGAGACGGGCAGGTCGCTCCATACACCTCGTCAGCCTTAACATCACCAGTCTCTCAGCGAACTGGCCAACCATCACCGCCCTTGGTGTCGACCACAACGCCGCTGTCATAGCACTGCAGGAGACCCGACATGCCAAGCCGACTAGGCAAGCCATCGCTACCAGCGCCGCCAATCCTCTCCACGGTGGATACCACGCCAGTCTTGGGCCTGACCTTGATCTTGCGCGAGCCCAGCGCAGAGCTGCCCACGGCGGCACTGATCACACCGTTGTGGGCAACACTGGCGCCTCGGGAGGGGTCGCCATTCTCTCTAAGGATGCCATCGTCGACTCCACTGTCGACGACAATGCGCCCTGTATCGCCGCCCTCAAGGCCAAGAAAAGATGGCATGAGGTCTTTCTCCCACTCTGCACTCAACACCGCCGTAAGCGGCGACGAAATAACCATGGGCCCGCGGGGATCTACATAGCGAGCCTTTACGGGATTGCTGGAGGAGACAGCACAGCTCTCTTTCGGCTCGCTTACTGTGCCGCCGCTAGGGTCGGCTCAGCACCCTACTTCATCTGCATGGACGCCAACACGAACATTGACGACAATCCACACCTTCTGCACATGTTGCAGCACGGATGGTCCAACGTCGCTGAGGGCACACCAGAGCACACCATGCACACCTATGGCAATATCCCTGATTGGGACCGCGTCACCAAGTGCCCCCGCACTTCGCGCATCGATTATATCATTGCCAACCAGGCGGCGCGATCCCTTGTCACCGACTTCTGCTACATTCGCGACTTGCCTGCGAAGTCTCACGTTGGCCTGCAGGTCACGCTTGACCTCAGTCGCCTCGACCATACGGCCCGACGTCTTCTTGCCCCTACGCCCTACCCGCCCGACGAGGGAGTTCAGGAGGGGCACGAGCTGCAAGCACTTGGGACCCTCATCGCTGGGCGGTACCAGGACCGCATGGAGCAGGCCGACGCACGAGACGACGTGGAGCGCATGTTCACCCTGGCTAACGAGGCCAGTCATGAGTACCATCTCGCCCGTCTACGCGATCTGCCACCTCCACCGCCCCACCAACCAAAAAAGAAGCCCCCCACCATGCACGGGCTCACGCCTACGTTCGAGGATCGACCAGTTGTCCCCCGCGCGTTCCCCACCTACGGAGCTTCCACGATTCACATGAACCGACTGCGCAAGCTCCATCGGCCACTCTGCGAGCTCCGTTTCATCGGACAGCACCACCATCTTGATTGCCGTGCTATCCCGCCGTACCTCGCGCAGCGCATCGACTGCACGTGGGCCGCGGCCCGCCTCTTATGCCACAAGCTGCGCCCCACGGTTCTCCTGGAATTCCCCGAGGCCTGGCCCCAGACGAGCCAGTGCCGCACGGGGAGCACCTTGACGTTTTGATCCAACATCTCGACTTAGAGCTGGCGCGACGCGCGAACCGTGCCAAGGCGGAACGCATCAGGATATGGTCCGAGGGCGTCCGTGAGCCAAGCGGGAGAAAGGCGGCCATATACGCACGAGCTGCTGATAGCTCGCCCACGGCGTATCTCCGCACGCCTACCACTCCTGACGATACGCAACTCCACTGCGACACCAACGCCTTTAAACCCGACGAAGCTTGCACGGACGACAGCGACGCTGACACCGAAGCTGGCGGCTTCAGCCCCGGCGACGGTAGTTCGCCCGACACGGACAGCGACGAAGACCACACCCGTGAACCACCACCTGCGCAAGTCCCCGACATCCTCCCTGCCAACGCCATTGTGGCCAACATCAAGGACATGCTGAAGCTCATGGTCGACACCTGGGAGCCCATCTTGGGCAGGTACCGCGCACGTGCGGGACATGATGCCGAAGCCATGCCGACGTGGGCCGACTTCTACGACGAGTACCGACAGGAGCTGCCTACGCCATCACCAGCTACCCCTTTCCACCTCACCGACGAACAACTCATCCACTTCATTCGCAACCGTTCACCGAGACGCGCGGGGGGTCTGGACGGTTGGACTACTAAGGAGGCAAAGGAGCTTCCCGACGACATTCTTCGCCTCTTCGCCAGCGTTCTACGAGCTATGCAACGCACTGGCACCATCCCAGAACCCCTCCTCCACGTCCCAAACCCGGGCCTCCGAAAAGGCCGAGGCGAACTCCCAACGGACCAACGACTTCTCTCGGTGCTTTCCGTTTGGATGTACGCGTGGGAAGCACCAGCTTACCGCAGCCTCACGGACTGGCGGAAAAGATGGACCCACGCCACGAGTTTTGGCGCTGTCCCCAAAGCTACCATTGGGGACGTCAGCACTTCTCTCGCCCTTCGCATCGAACACGCCAGAGCCCTTCTCCTTCCCTTGGCTGGAGCTGCCCTGGACCGTCAGAAGTGTTTCGACTATCTCATCACGGACATATGCCTTAACCTCGCACTTCACGCGGGGTGTCCCCAAGACATCGTTACTGTCCGCAGAAACTTCTACAGGCGCCACAAACGTTACATCCGCATGAACGGTGCGTACTCTAAGGAACTGGCCAGGACAAACGGTCACCTCCAGGGAAGCTCTTGGTCCCTGGACGACATTAAGCTGCTCATTTGCGTCTGGACCAAGAGACAGCATCGTTACGTGCCGCGGTCACTCAGCACTACTTTTGTTGACGACAGCAACTCCACTACCCACACCGCGCCCGAGTTGCAGAAATCTCTTGATGAAACCGCCAAGGTTGATCGATTTTCTGGTCAACGCATTCATCCTGGAAAAGTGGCGGGGTGGGCGCTTACTGACGAGCTTCACACCGCCGTTACCCAGCTCACCTTGGCGGAACGGCCCTTACGCGTGGTCGACTCCTTCAAGCTCGTCGGAAGTTACATCAACGCCGAGGCAGCGCCGGCCCCAGCCGCGCTCAACCTCACGGCCACCGCTGAAGCCCGTGTTCGCAGGGCGACTAGTCGCCTGCCGCGTATTGGCAAGCTCCCATCTCCGATGCGTATTAAGGCGCGGCACGCCCGCTCCCTTGCTGCCAGCGTCTGTACCACGTGCACTGACATCCAAGCCCCATCAGGCCCCGTCAAAACTGCCTACAACCATGCCCTTAAGGCGGCTATCCGCCCCAAGGGAAACAGGTGGGTCGAGTTTTGGACTCTCCTGGCCGTGTGCGTCCCAGGGCACGCCCTGGAGATTGACGCCATTATGCAGCGTGAAGTCTTCCTGTGCCTGCGGCGACAGGTCAACCGCGACGCCACTCATTGCGGCCTCGTCAGGGATCTCCAACACCATGTCCAGACCCTTTTTGGCGGAGGACCTGTTGGACGACTTGTTCAGACGCTTCAGCAGCTCCGTTGGACTTGGCCCACATTTGGCACCATGTACGACGACTGGGGCTGTCAGATCAGTTGGCTGAACCTTCCCAAAAACGCCTTCCTTCACATGCTGCGCGCCTCGCAACGCAGAGCCTTTCTCAGAAAAATCAAGCCACGGCGTCATGACCTTGGTCACCTTGCTTCGGTCAGTCAGGGCCTCGACCTTTTCGCCAGCACGTGGCTCGCCCGCACCAAAGGAGCTGCCAAATGCAACGCATGGCAGCTGGCGCTCCTCTTAAACTACCTGTCGGGCGGGGACCACACCCAACCGCGACGTTCTCGATCAAATACGTCCGCTGACCCCAGCCCTATTTGCCGTTACTGTGATGAGGAAGAGGAAACTCAGGAGCACACTGTGCGTGACTGCAAGTGCTGGCCCGTGAAAGAGTCCCTCTCACCACCCTCATCAGTGACGAACAGTGGGCACGTCTTCCTCCGCACACAAGACATTGCGGGCTCTTCGATGAGGACCCAGCCCTCCTCGATCTGCAAGCCGACCTCGCGAGGGACCCGCTACCTCAACCCATACCGCGACCCCCGCCTGAGGGAGATCCTGCGGCTTCAGCCCAGGACTCCTACACCACTTATCTTGACCACGACACTGGTTGGACATGGGTCTACGCTGCCACGGACGGTGCATGCACCAACCAAGCCATCCCTTTGCTTGCAAGAGCGGGCTACGGCGTCTACTACGGCATCGACCACCGCATGAACTACAGTGCGCGCGTTCACGGCATCACGCAGAACGCACAGCTTGCGGAGACCCTCGCCCTTGTCCACCTCACGGCATGTGCTGAACGGCCCGTACACGTCTTCGTGGACAACCAGGCGGTGGTCGACGGCTTCCAAAGGATCATCGACGGACACTCACCTCCGCAGGGCACGCACGTGGAGTTCTGGGAAAAGGTTCACCGATGTGTCATGGCCAAGCCAAACATGTTCCGCGTAGAGAAAGTCGCTAGCCACCAGGGCGACACGGGCATCGACCTCGGGCTCATCGGGCCCATCGCGGAGGAGTTCAATCGTCAGGCTGACGCCCTCGCCACAGCGGCGGCACGTACTCATAACCTCCCAGACGACATCATTGAAGCTGCCAAAGCACGACACCGCCAAGCGACCGTGCTCCATGGAGTCGCCGTTGCCATCTACGAGCGGAGACATCGTACTCTTCCTCTCCCACACCGCAGGGCTGGGTTCACTGCTGCAGAACTAAACAAAATGGAACCAACTCCCCTGCTGTCTGACCAGGCTCCACCCGTGGCTGGACCAGACATCCCACAAAACCCCGACGAGCTCTGGGCCGAGGCCCAACGGGGGTTATTCGACGAACAGGAGGACGACCCGTTCGGCTTTGGTGGAGGTTTGGACTTCCTGGGTGACGAGTCAGCCAGCGCCAACCCTGCCCCGGCGGGCACCCGCACGGCGCCCCCGACTCCGCCATTGAGTGCGTCAGCCCACCCACATGACAACGCCGTCCCTTTTCAAGACGCTGATGAGCAGGACGATGACCTTTTCAGCCTCGGTGGGGGATCGGACGCTTTGGACGACGGACCAGCCAACGAAAACCCCGCCCCGTCGGGAAACCTCGCAAACCCTACTGCGACGCCGTCCCCAAGAGCGTTAACGCCCACATACGATGATATCGGCCACCGCCAGGACGCCGACCACGACCCGAGTGCCCCCCGAGGATTGGGTGGCATTGAGGACGCACCGCCGACACCACACGCTGCCGACCATGCCGCCCCACCGAGTCACCAACCCTCTACGCGACCGACCTCGGCGGCCTTGCACGGCATCACGACTGGCCCCACCGCGCATACCACTTCACCTCCCCATCGTCAGCGACCCGCGGGGGCGGCTTCAGCCCCCCCGCAGGGTACTAAACAAGACAGGCCCTCGTGCCCCACCCACGCTTCCTCCGTTGCTGAGCGAGAGGAAGCGGCTCCCCTGACCTCTCGGGGCGCGGCCCTAGCGGCTCCAGCCCTGGGGTCGCGCCGGCCCCTCCAGTCACCTTTTAACGGTGACGGACGTCAGCATTCAGGGTCCCGCACGCCGCTAGCCCACCTGGACAGGCGTACCGAGGACCGCGCCTCTGTCTCGAGATCCTCGGCGGATGTCACTGAGCAGCCACCTCTCACCGACCGTGAAACCGAGCTGTCACAGGCTATGGCTGCCCTTCAGCAGAAGTGCTTAGCTCTCGCCGCGGACCTCGCCGCTGCCCAAGCTCGTCAAGGTCCTCTACTCCAGCGCCTCCATAGCGCTGGGCGAGCCTTCGCCGAGCTGCTCACCACCTCGCCCGATGGTGTCGTGCCGTCACTCAACATCCAAGCTATGTTGTCATCGTTCCGCGGCGCTTCACCTGGTGCCCCGCGCTGATCTCCTCCTTTCTGCCTGCCCGTGTGTACGTGTGGCTCCGCGTCCACGGTGTCAGGGCGTGGGGGCGGGGGGTGCCCCGTCACTGCGCGCCGCTTAGCGGCCATGCGCCCAACTGGCGGTCCGCCAAGCCGCCTAGCCACGTGCCAGCACGTCGCCTTTCTTGTTGGGGCCTTTTACCTCACGCGGTCTGTCAGGTGAGATCTTCATCGTCTGTTCGCCGTCTGTAGCGTCAGTCGCACTGCGCCGGGGGAGGGGGTTTTGTAGCCCGCCCTCGTATCTTAAGGCTGCACCGCCGCTAATAGTGCTTGCGAGTTGTCGCACCGCAGTGCGCCTCGCGGACGGACCCTGGTCCGCCTACTTGTCCGATCTCTCTCTCTCTCTCTCTCTCTCTCCCTTTCTCTCTCTCTCTCCCCCATCCCTCCCTCCCTCCCTCCCTCTCTCTCTCTCTCTCTATGTTTCTTAGTTGTTGTTTCTTTATTTCTTTCTTTCTTTCTCTCTCTCTCTCTCTCTCTCTCTCTCTCCCTCTCTCTCCGTTTTGCTCTTCCTCCCTCCTCATTGCTGTGGTTCCTCTCCTCGTGCAGTATAGTGGCGACAGTGCATCCCTCCTCTGCGCAGTGCTGCCCCCCCCCCCCCCCCCCCCCCCGTGATGCTCCTCATCGTCGTCCTCTTCCTCCTCCCCTTCCTTCCCCACCTCCCCCCCTCCTCCTCCTCCTCCTCCTCCTCCACGTCCTCGCCCTCATCCCCCTCCTCATCCTCCTCTCCTCCTCCTCCTCCGACCTTCCCTTCCTCCTCGTCGCGCTCCTCTTCCTCCTCCTCCTCCTGATGCGGCTCTGCGCTACACCGATTCGCTTGTCGGTCGTTCGCTCGTTCCTTCGCCTTGCCTCGCACAGGACGGCTCCTCCTGGACTTCGCGACGCCGTCCATGTCGCCGATGCGGCAGGTGCAGTCCAGCCTCGTCGCCATGCTCTTCGGCGACGGCCCGTGCTTCTTGGCAGATCACTTCGGGCTCGAGCGAGAGTCCAGCCTGGGCGACATGTACGGCGAGTTGCGGGAGATCACGTTGTCCTTGTCTGCGTCGCTGCACTACCGAGTGGAATCCCAGTTCGGCGAGTACCCCCTCGAACTCCTCAGGGTTGCCCCCCGCGCCGCCCTCGGCGAGTGCGTGAAGGGCGCCATGCGCGAGTTGATGGGCACCCCGACGTGCTGCCTGGACGAGTCCTTCTCGGGGCGCCTGTTGGACTGGGCGCGGGCCAAGGCCGACGGCGGCTTGGGCGAGGAAGCAATCTTGGAGGCGTTGTGCTGTGAGGTCGTGATCGCGGCGATCCGGGCGTGGGCCGAGGACGGCAAGGCCAGCGTCGCGCACGTCGAGCGGCTCCACGCCATCATGAAGCATCTGATTTGCCGCTCCACTTCGCGCCCAGGGGCAGAGAGCGTCATTCTGCTGAACCACGCGCGCAGGATGATGGCTAAGTTCACCGAGCAGGGCCACCTGGATTTCAGCCTCGAGAAGAACCAGGTGGTCTTGGCCAGGCGGGGTGGCCTTGTAACCCGCCAGGACGCCCGCCGACTGCGGAAGCCGAGGAAGCGGCGGCAGCCGCGCCAACGCGAAACCTTCTTGAATACCAAATCAAGGTTGGCAAAGTTGGCCCGGGCGGGAGCACCGTGGACGAATGACCAGGAGAAGAGAGCGAGAGAGGAGTGGGGCCGTCAGATGGATGAGATGACCCAGGAGCAGGTGGACACCTACTTGGCCGCGCACGCAGCCTTGCCCGCGGCCCAGGAGCCCGTCGACGAGACCGCGGGCGGCGCGGCGGCTGAGCTGCGCGGTGGCGCCCTCGATTTGCTCGACATCTTGACTGGCAGCGTCGAGCCCCCAGAGTTCGAGATCGCAGTGGGCGACAGGGCGCGCCAGGTGTGGCCGTTGGATGTCGGCGATGAGACGTGGCCACTTGCCGAGGCGAGGTTCGAGCAGCACCTGCGCGCCGTCTCGGGCGCGAGCAGCGGGGGGGCCCCCGCCCGAGTGCCAGGGGTCACGCAGTGCGCCAAGAAGATTCGCCCCGAGTTGCGCGAGACGTTGCTGGTCGAGGGCCCCGCCGACGAGAACGCCACCCCCGTCCCGATGGGCCCCGTCGCGGTGCGCGACCAGTGCTTCAGGCTCCACCCTGGCCTGTGCCAGACGAGGGACAAGGAGGTCTTCCCTCCCTCTCCCATTTCATGTTCTTATTCCTCCCCCTCCTCGCTCCTCGCCCTCGCCTCGTACCTCATCTTCTCCCTCCTCCTCCTCCTCATCCTCCTCCTCATGCCCCTCCTCTCTCTCCTCCTCCTCCTCCTCATCCTCCTCCTCATCCTCCCCCTCTGCCCCCGTGCCCCTCCTCCTCCTCCTCCTCCTCCTCCTCCTCCTCCTCCTCTCCCCTCCTCATCCCCCGCCCTGCGTGCCCCCGTGCCCACCCTTTCTTCCCGCGCTGCAGGTCTACGCGCAGGCGCTCGCCGCGGCGTCGGGGCTCCGGGCCTTCGTGAAGGGCATGTCCAGCGGCCAGCTGATTCGCATCATTGGCGGGGATGTTGAGCAGGCGGCATCGTCGGACGCACGACCTGTCGAGATGTGGCTGTGCATCGGGGCGATGCGCCAGCGGGGCCCTCCGCTTGCTGTGTTCGCTCGCTGCAGCCGCCACGCGTGCCTCCAGGGGGTCATCCAGGTGGACGTTGCGGAGCCGCCCGAGGCCAGGGGGCGCGGCAGCCTCGAGTTCAACTTCTCGACTTGCTACCGCGTCGCTCGCGACTGCGTCGTGCTCGACGGCATGCAGGGGGCCAAGGTGCAGGAGATCAGGTGTGCGAACACCAGCGTGCTGGCCATGATGCTGCAGGGGGAGTTTGTCGTTCGCGAGGCCCCGTTAATCGGATCATCTTTGTCGTCGACCAGAGCAGCGAGTTCGTCAGGTTCGGGGGATCTGCTCGATGTGCTTGTCTCCGCCGCGAGGCGCCCTTCCGCGGCATGGACCAGAGCCTCGTCGTCCTCGCGCCCCTCGGCTCGCCGTCAGCCTGACCAGCCGAGTGCGCAGACGGCAGAGTCGCGGAGGTGCAAGAGGGCGAAGGCAAAGGTGACGCACATTGATTCGGGCGGCAGCGGCACCGACGAGGGGGGCAAGACCGACGGGCTGCAGGAGGATGACCCGATGGAGGTGCCCCCGCCGCCCCAGCCGCCCCAGCCGCTGGATGCTGCAGGGCAGCCTGGGGGTCGCAGGGGCCAGAAGCGGCGCGCCGCTGCCGCGGAGCCCCCAGGTGCAGCGCCACCAATCGAAAGAGGGAGGGGGATGGGAGGAGAAGGATATCGAAGAGGATTCGAAGAGGGCGAGGAGATGATGAGGGGGAGGAGGGCGCCGCGGCGGTGCCCTCCTCCCCCTCATCATGTCCTCGCCAAGTGGCGAATCTAGAGCGCAGGTTTCTTTAAACCAAACGAGGGGATGCAGGGCCTGGGGGTCGCCCGCCAGCCCCTTGTCATCGCCCCCCCCGCCCCAGGTTTGGACGGCGCCATGCCGCGCATCCACCAGGGCTGGGGCGCTCGCAAGAAGGGTGGCGATCAGGAGCAGTACTCGAGGTACGACGTCCCCGGCTGCGGCTACCTGTACTACGCCCACGGCCGCAAGAAGATGGCCGCGCATTGCGTGAACGCGGCGTGCCCCCATGGCTTGTGCCGCACCGGCCGCTCGTGCGCTGGGTCAGCCCAGAAGTTCTCGGGCCGACCAGTCGGCTTCCTGTTGGCGTGGCTCTTCGCCGGCCACGGCTACGACCAGGCAGGGCACCAGGCGCTGGCGAGGCGAGAGCAGCGGGACAACGCTGACATCAGCTACGCCGAGCGCAACTCGTGCCGGCAGTGGGCCAAGGATAACATCCCCGACGTCTTCGCCCACGAACGTGAGCGGGAGGATGGTGAGTCGGAGGGGCCCCAGCACGTGTGCTACTGATTCGCCAGCTTCCAGCTGGCGCCTGCCGCCTGCTGCTGCTGCGGCGCCGGCGGCGCCCGTCGCCCGCGACCCCGACGAGCGGACGGGGGGGGGCGAGGTCGCCCGTGGACGGCGCGCCCAGATCGTTGCGCCGCTCCGCCGCACTCCATCCCTTGCTCTTTCTTCCCCCCCCTTCCTCCCCCCCCCTTTTCCCCCTCCTCCGTATGCGTTCGGGCGGGCTTGCAGGGGCGAGCGGCCCGCCCTGGGGCACCCGTGCATCCATGCTTGCGCGGGCTCCCGCGACCCGCCCTTGAACGAGATGGCCGGTCTTGCTCGAGAGACGTCAACGCGGGCGTCCAGGGGGCTTGCGTCCTTACCGATCATCATCATGTTGATTATCCACTCTGTAGTCCTAGATGGCCTATCTCATGGCCAGCTCGACCCAGGGCCAGGGGCCGGGGGCCTGGGGTTGCCCTGGGCGATCGCGTCGGGGTAGTCGAGGTCTGGGCCCAGGGCCTGCGGGGGAAGGGAGGGCGAGGAACGGGTGGGAGTCCCCTCGGTGGGAGGGCGGCGGCGGCAGCCTTCTCGGGTCGAGGTCCGCCCCCCCCTGGGCCAGACGGGGCCACGCCGCCATGGCAGTCGTGCCCGGCGACGCGTTGATCGTTCGGCGCCTCGAGCAGAGAGGGATGCACGCTTTGGCCCGTGAGTTTCTAGGGAGGGAGATCATCGCTATCGAGGACGAGGGGGGCTCGGACGGCGATCACAACGGGGGCTCCGAAGCACAGGGCCGTCGGCGCCGTTAGGAATGGCGGCCGGCGCGAACGCGTAGGGCCGACCCCCTCGGCCCAGGGGGCTCCAGGAAGAGCGAATCAGCCTCGGCTGATATAGCGTATCCCCCGGCCGAGGGGGTCGGCCCTCCGCGTGCGCCCCGACCGCGTCAGAGGGTTCGTAATAGAGGCCTCCTGCACCCAGCTTTCAAGTGGCTCCAGAAGCTTAAGAAGCAGACGTGAGTGACGCGAGTAGAGCAGGGTAGAGTGGGTGAGCTTAGCAGATAGGGCGGATAGGGCGCCCCGTTTGCACACGGTTTCTCGAATTGAGTCGGTTGCGAGTCGCGGCCGCATCGCTGCGGGGGAAAACCCTGACACCCCCTCGGCATCGCAGCGGGGGGGCGAGGAGGAGGAGGGGGCCCCCCTCGTCGTCGTCATCGTCGTCGTCGTCGTCGTCGTCGTCGTCGTCGTCGTGGTCGTCATCGTCGTTGCCCCCCTGAGGGGGGGCGACGGCGACGACGACGACGACGGCGATTCCGCTGTGTCGGCCAGTCGGGCTCAGGCGAGCTGACGGCAGTCACGGCGGGGACGACGACGACGATGACGACGATGACGACGACGAAGCTTCTTTGCCGTTTTTTGTTCAGGTGTTTGCAGAGCGCCAGAGTTGGCGAGCGCACTCCATCGCCTCCGACTTATCGAGCACCCGGCTTCAGGTTTTGGGCTGCATGCCGCCCAGGCGCCGTCGTCCCGCGGCCGACGAGATCACGTCTGAGCCCAAGCAGGCCCTCATCTTCCAGTACGCGAAGCAGTCGAAGAAGCCCGCCGTTCCCGATCCAGAAGAACCCGCCATCCCCGATCCAGTTGAGCCGTTCTTCGAGAGGCAGGTCGGGGCTTTCGCAGGTCGCGTCGCTGCCCGGGGCGGCCGCGGCCGCCGGGGCGGCAGGGGCCGCGGCGGGGGCCTCGTGAGCGACGTGCAGGGCCAGGGCGACATGGGCGAGGCCGCGTCCGTGACGGACGCGAAGCAGGTGAAGGCCGTGAAGCAGGGGAAGACCGTGAAGCAGGGGGAGACCGCGAGGCAGGGGAAGACCGCGAAGCAGGGGGCACCGCCGCGCGCCGCGCCCATGAAGGTCACGAAGGGCAAGAAGGCGGTGGCGGGCACCCAGACTCGGAAGAGGCCAGCCTCCGCCCAGCCCGCGGACGAGGCGGCTGGGCCTCCGCGTGCCGAGGTTCGCGTCGGGGTCGAGGCGTTGCCAGAGGGCTCGGTGTGCATGCAGTTCGAGTTCAAGCCGCCCGAGGGCTTCAGCATGGGCGTGGACTTGCAGGACATGCTGCTGCTGGGCCACGCCGCGCCCACCTGGCAGGACTGCGGCGCCTACCGAACCATTAGTCGCCCAGATGTCGTCCAAGTCCACCTCCAAAGTTACCCAAGTAGGTCCCTGGGTCCAGTGCCAGGCCCCAAGTGCAGCGCTGGTGACCCCCTTACCCCCGCCCATGACCCCTTACCCCTCACAGGCCCCCCCCCCTTACTCCTAGACCCCCCCCTCCCCTTACCCCTTGATCCCGGCGATCTGGAGGGGGTAATCCGGCGATTTGGATGGTATTGGATTATTAGGAAGGAGTAATCCGGCGATTTGGATGGTTTTGGATGATTAGGAAGGAGTAAACCGGCGATTTGGATAGGGGGTAAGGGAGGGGGTAAGGGGGGGGGCAAGGGAGGCAAGGAGGGGGAAGGATGGAGTAAAGGGGGGGGGGGGGGGGGGGGGGGGGGGGGGGGGGGGGGGCTTGGGGGAGGCGAGGAGGGAGGCGCATAGGAGGATGCCCAGCAGCACATCGCCCAAGCCTGGAGGCGGGAGGAGGAGTTGCAGCATTAGTTGAGAGGGGCCCCGTGGGCCCGATGGAGCGAGCTCGTTTCGCCGTCCGAGGAGGGCGCCGAGGGGGCTCAGGATTGCGAGGGGGCGTCCCCCTCTCCTCCTCCGCCTCCTCCTCCTCCCCTCCCTTCCTCCTCTCCCCCCCCTTCCCCCTCATCCCCCTCCTCTCCCCCTCCCCCCCCCCTCCCCCCAGAGTGCCAATAGAGGGGGGGGGAAGCTAGAGCGCGTGTGAATCCACTCCCCCCCGCAGGTGCCGCGGGGGGGGCTAGGGCACTTGTGAATCCCCTCCCCCCTCTCCTCTCCCTCACCTCCCCCCATCCCTCCTGTCCCCCCCTCCTCCCCCCTATGGCCCAAGCCATTCGCATGTGCTCAAAAAACAAGCTGAAAAAAGCTCTTGCTCACTAGCAGGTTTTTGGCACTGAAAAGGGCTTAGTGAGCAAGAGCGATTTTTTCGCGTTTACCTCCCCCCCCCTCATCCTATCCTACCCCCCCCTCCCCCCCCCTCCTCTCCTCTCACCCCTCCCCCCTCATTCCACCAATCCCTCCACCTCATCACCCTCCCCTCCCTCCCTCCTCCCCTCCCCCCCCCTTCCCTCCCATCCGGCCCCTCTCCCGTCCGCCCCCCCCCCCCATCCTCCCCCCTCCTCTCCCCCCCTCCCCTCCTTCCCCTCCCCTTCCGACCCTCCCATTCCCTATCCCCCCCATCCCTCCCCCTCCCCCCCTTTCGTTCGCGCCCCCCAGGACGGCGCCAGCGCCAGCGCTGCGGCTGCTGGCGGCGACGCAGGCCTCCCAGGGCCAGGGCGCGCAGCCCCGCCCACGCACGTGCACGACGTCCACCCGCCGCCCCCGTCCGACCGCCTCACGTTCGAGAAGCACGACTTAGATCAAGCAGCGGCGCAGATGATCGGTCGACTCACTCCAGATGACTTGGCCAAGCTGAAGAAGACCTTGACCCAGCAGCCGAACATCAGCGTTGGGACAATCTGCAGCGGCACCGACCTTTGCAAGTACGCCATCGACGCGATCCTCAGCGCGGCCTCGGGGTCCGCGAGTCTCGGCCTGGAGCAGCGGGCCACGGCCACCAGCCGCTTCGCTGGCGAGAAGAAGAAGGTCGCCCAGGCGTTCCTCCAGGTCATGCACGATCCGACCACCATGTGTCTGTTCGCTGATGCGGGTGACCTCAGGCACGGGAAGGCGTTCGACATCATATCCAGCCAGCAGAAGCCAGTCCCGGGCGTCAGTTGGGTGCTGATTGGGTTCTGCTGCCAGAGCGTCAGCCTGTGCAACATCAACAGCGCCGACGCGTGCGACACCATCCGCAAGGGCGACAAGAAGACGGGGCAGACCTTCAAGGACTCCCTCGCCTATATCGCGAGGTTCAGGCCAGCGCTGCTCACCTTGGAGAACGTGACCGCCATCGACAACAAGAGCGACGACGGCACCGACAACAACCTGGACGAGATCGTCATCGCGCTGCACAACTTGGGCTGCGCGGTGCTGACGCTGCGGCTCGACGCCAGGGACCGCGGGGTGCCCCAGCGTCGCAACAGGCGCTCTCTCTCTCTCTCTCTCTCTCTCTCTCTCTCTCTCTCTCTCTTTCTCTCTTTCTCTCTCTCTCTCTCTATATATATATATATATATATATATCCTACCGCTGGTCTATGCTGAAGCGAGCCCCCTGCGACGCCATTTTGTGGCCATTGTCTTCCCGCGATTATTCGCGGTCGTGGCTCGCTTTGGTGCAGCAAGAAGAATCTAACTTTAACTTGAATGCGTTGGGGGCAAAAGTAGGCTGACCCCCTCCCCCTCGGGCCCCAGGAATCCTACTTCTCTCGGCTTCCGCCTCCTGTTCGTCTCGCCTCTCCTTTCCTCCTGATCTCCGTGGTCGTCGGCGTCTCCCTCCCGCTCCTCCTCGCGGCGCTTCTTGTCGCCCCAGGGCGCCCTCGGCCCTCTCTCCGCCGGCCCCCCAGGCAGTGGATCCTCGGCTTCCTGATGAAGTTGACCCCCCTCACCAAGCAGGATCAGACTGACGCTGGCCCGATGCTGACGAACTGCAAACGCATCATCTACTCGGTCATGGCGAACCCGATGGATATCGACAAGTTCCTGCTGGAGGAGGGCAGCGCTGAACTCGCGTTGTTCCAGGGGCGTCGCGCGGACATCTCGATCTCAGAGAGGGCGCCCGCTCAGGGCAAGGCGAAGGCGCCGAGTTGGCCAGAGAAGCACCGCGAGGCCTTCCGCACGCGGAACCTCACGTACCCGCCAGTGATCGATTGCCTCTACGGGGAGCGGACGGTCAAGAACCTCGGGTCCATGCCCAAACGTTCCCAGGAGTGCGTGGTTTTCATGGACCTGACTCTGGGGCCCATCAGGGAGGGGGAGCCCGAGGAGATCATTGACGTGAACCAGAGCATCAGCCGCATCCCAAGGTGCACTGGCTCCTGCCCTTGCATCACGCCGAACGCCCTCCTGTGGCTCCGCAAGCGCCAGCGCTTGCTCGAAGGGCCCGAGATCTTCGCGCTGCAGGGCATGCCGTGGTTCAGCAACACCATGCTTGCCAGCACCTTCCCCAGGCCGGGCGTCTACGCGAACTTGGGTGGCAACGCGTGCAACGCCTACAACGTCATGGCGATCGGCATCGGGATGCTGACTGTCTACGAGCGGGCCTTGTTCTGAGCGAGGGCCTGGTTCTAAGTTCTAAGTTGGCCCAGGCGAGGACATCGGGGCTCATTCACATTAAATATTATTTCTGTCGGCGCCGCCAGCCAGCGCTGCCTTCCCTCCCTGAGGAGATCCAGGGGGATGAGGAGTTCAGGGCGAGTGGAGGATGGGGGGCTGAGGAGATGAGTTTGATGACTTTCGGTTCCCAGCGCAGTTGCAGCTTTAGTGCGCCCAGGGGATCAGCTGCCTCGCTCGAGATCTCGGAGGCTGAAAGCGACGCTCAGGAAGGCTGCGCTCAGAGAGGGCACTGAGGCGCTGGGAAAGGAACTGCGTCGCTCTCCCCCTCTGCCCCGAGTGGGCCGGGTCGCCCCTCTGCCATCCGCCCTCTAGCGCCCTTTTTCACCTGTCCCCCTCCCCCCGCCCCCCCATCCACCCTCCCTCCACCCTCCTCCCTCTACCCTCCACCCCTCCTCCCTCCACCCTCCTTCCCCCCTCTTCCCTGCGCCAGCGAGGGAGGGGAGATCCCGCGTCCCTCTAAGCCCCATCCCTCCACCCTGCTTCCCGATCCACCATGCTCTCTCCCTCGTCCTGGTGCCAGCGAGGCCCCCTGAAAGGGTGGCCCCCAAGATGGGGCCGAACGCCAGCCATGTCACCCCTAGGGGCTCGAAGACATTCGCTCTAGCCGTTCTTCGCGCGTCGCGGCCTGGGCCGTGGACCTGCCCATCTCCAGGGTGGCCTCGCGAGGGCGCGAAGATAACCGCGCGTCGCGCATCGCCGGGCGCGAAGCGCGAAGTTAGGTGGCCTAGGAACGGGGTTCACGCTTCGCGTCGAGGTTTGAGCCGCGCACCTCGACGGCCGAGGTTAGAGAATTTCTGGACTTGGCTAACTGCCCCCTGAACCCTTGAATGGGGCCCGATTGCCGCCTTGCGGTGCCCTGGGAGAGGTCTGGGGAGCAGCTTCGAGAGGATATCTTCAATGCCATTCGGGGATTTTGAGCGTATGGGCCCCAGGAGGGGTCCAGGATTTATTTTGAGCGGATTTCGAAACGATCGGTAGCTGTTTCGGGCCTAGTTGTCCTCGCTGTCGGACGCATTCCAGCCGCCTCTCTCGCGGCCACCCGAAGTCTTCCTGGCCCCCGCCGCTCACGGCCATGGCCCTCGACGACGCTGGCTTCGGGGGCGGCTTGTTGGATTGCTTGGGAGTTCCGGCAAGGTCGGCGCCGACTGAGTGTTCCGAGTACGGCGGCGACGACGAAGGTTTGGCGGTTGGGCGCCTCGGGTGCAAGCGACGCCGCGTCGGCAATGACGATGATGGCGCCAATGGGGTCTCTGGCCGCCAGTACGCGTCGAAGGCGGGATGCGGCTTCGTTGGCGTGCTCTCGGCCACGGCCGCCGCTTACTTCGCTTCCCTGAACATGGACCTCGCCAAGAAGAAGTGCAAGTTCTGCAAGAAGGACCCCTCGAGCCCCGACGAGCTGGACCCCGACTCGACGATTTCTTGGGGCAAGCCCAACTGGGGCGGCAAGATTTGCGCGTACTGCCTTGTCACCAAGAACCGACTCTGGCCGAACAAGAGCTGCACTGACGTGTCCGCTGATGTGGCCGGGGACAAGGCGACGCGCGACAAGTTCTTCTCTTTCCGCACATGGCTGATCGCCCAGTACAAGGCTGGTGCCAAGGCCGTGAGGGACCTGTCCGGCTGGGACGGCGCGCCCGTCGAGACCGTGGCGCAGTCGCAGTCGATCTCGGTGGAGAAGGAGGACAGGGGGACCATGAAGCTGCTGACAACGTACATCCCGCTCTATGGCGATCCTGCCACCAACGGCCTCGGCCACACTGTGACGAAGACAGAGTGGCGCGATGGCACCATCAGGGACGTTGTGCTGATGCCTGAAACTGCGGAGGACGAGATGAAGTGCGCGTGGAAGATGAAGGCCGAAGTCGAGAAGAGGCGCATGCTCGACGACGGCACGTTGACGCAGGACCCTGACCAGCAGAAGAATCTGTTCGCGTCGCTCCAGAAGGGCGCGCTCAGCCAGTTCAGCGGCCAGCGGATGGCCGCTGTCGCGTTGCCCGAGACGCCGCAGAAGGGCAAGGGCCCTCCTCCTCCCCGTCCTCATCATCCTCCTGCTCCTCCTCCCCCTCCATATCTGGGTCGATTGTCTTTTTTTAGGGGGGGGGGGGTGGGGGGGCGGGAACAGAGCGCAATGAAAAAGCAATGCCTACGACTTGGCCTTGCCGAGACCCACGGTTATGAACGAACTTTCAAATGCCATCTTCCCCCCCCTCCTCCTAGGGCGCTCCCGGGCCTGATCCGCCCTTCGCCCAGAGCCCTACATGGCTTGGATGGGGGGCCCAAAGAGGGGCCAAGAGAGCCCCTAGAGGCTCCAGGAGCGGCCCAAACGCGAACAGACCAGAACACACCGCGTCGAACCAATTGCGTTGGAACTTATGTTGGGCGCCCCCGAGGGCCCCATGAGAGCCCCGAGATAGCTCCGAGAGGCCCCTGATAGACCCCTGAGATGGCCCAAGCGAGCCCCGAGAGACTCCAGGAACGGCCCCACAGCGAGCAAAAAAAAGGTCCAGAACCCATCGTTTCGAAGCAATTGGTTTGGAACTTTTGTTGGGCGCTCCTCGGGGGCCCCATGGGGGCCCCGAGATGGCTCTCGGATGCCCCCGAGGTGCCCCTACGAGGGCCCAAGAGAGCCCCATGAACCCCCCCGCGCCCCGAAGTGGAGGTGGAGGAGGAGGAGGAGGAGGAGGGGGGGGGGGGGATGAGGAGGAGGAGGAGGAGGAGGAGGCGGAGGGAGGAGGAGGGAGGAGGAGGAGGGAGGAGGAGGAGGAGGAGGATGGATGAGGAGGGAGGAGGAGGTGGCGGATGAGGAGGAGGAGGAGGAGGAGGCGGAGGAGGCGGGGGAAAAGGAGGATGAACATAAGGTAGTATGCGAGCATGCGAGCACGCGAGCATGCGGCGCGGCCCCTCTGTCACGAGGCGGAGTTGGAGGAGGAGGTGAGGGAGGAGGAGGAGGAGGAGGAGGAGGAGGATAGAGGAGGAGGGGGCGGAGAAGGTGGGGGGAAGTTGGAGGAGGCGGCCGGCGGAGGCAGGAGGAGGAAGGAGGAGGAGGAGGAGGAGGGAGGATGGGGGGAGGAGGCGGAGGAGGAGGAGGAGGAGGAGGAGGAGGAGGGAGGAGGAGGAGGAGGAGGGGGGCAGCAGCAGTTAGCAGCCAGCAGGCAGGCAGGGAGGAGGAGGAGGAGGGGAGCAGCAGGAGGCGGAGGAGGGAGGATTTGGAGGAGGAGGAGGCGGGGAGGAGGAGAGGGGGGTGGGGAGGGATGAGGAGGAGGAGGAGGAGGAGGAGAGGAGGAGGGAGGAGGAGGAGGAGGGAGGAGGCGGAGGGGGAAGAGGAGGAGGAGGAGGAGGAGGAGAGGAGGAGGAGGTGGAGGAGGAGGGGGAGGAGGAGGGGGGGGGGAGAGGAGGAGCAAGGGGGAGGAGGCGCATGAGGAGGAGGCCAGGGGAGGTTTGGTGATCCCGCTGCGCCGCAGGACGGAGCTGCGTCGTCGGCGTCGCCCGAGGTCCCTGCCAGTGGAGGGGCGCCCGAGTCGCAGCTTGCGGTGGACTCGGACTCCGAGGACGACGTGCGCGAGGACGACGACGGCGGCGACATGTTGCTCGGCCTCCTCGGGGGCGCCGCGCCTCGCAGCAGCGGCGCAGCCGCTCGCGGGCCCGCGGCGGGGGCCCGCAGCGGCGGGCCAGGTCTCTCGGGCAGCACCTCGTCGGGGCGCGCAGGGCAGGCGCAGCCTGGCGGCGGCGCCCGCGCGGCCGCGGTCGCCCCAGCGAGCCGCCCGTCGAGCGCGATGCCGCCGCCGTTGAAGGGCGGCGGCGCGGCCTCGAAGCGGGCTCGCACTGGCGCTGCCGCCGCGGGTGGCCCTGCGGACAGCGCGGACCAGGCCAAGTTGGAGAGGCGCCCTGGGCGAGCGAGCTCGGCCCCCACGCGCGCCGACGCGGCCAGCGCCCCCTCCAGTGCGGGTCCTCTCGGGGGCCCCCGGGGGCCCGATGGGGCCCCTCCTGGGGCTTCGGGCGGCGCTTCGGCTCCTTCCTCGTCGCCGCGGCTGGGCTCGAAAGACTGGGTCGTCGCGGGAGTTATCTCGGGTTCCCAGGGCCGCTTCCAGGGGTCGCGGAGGGAGGGCGAGGATGATGATGATGATGATGAGGAGGAGGAGGAGGAGGAGGAGGAGGAGGAGGAGGGGGAGGAGGTGAAGGAGGCGCCCAATCCCTCTCGTCCTTCATATTCCTCCGATCTCCCTTATCCCTCTTGATCCTCCAATCCGTGTCACCCCTCCGATCCCTCTTCCCTCGCGTCCCTCTTGTCCATCATATTCCTTGTATCCCTCATATCCCTCCCGCGCTTCCGCGCGCCTCAGCCCGGCCCAGCCCCCCGGGGTCTGTTCGGGGCCCGCCCCGGGCCCCTCGAGGTCCACGTGGGAGCCCGGGGCCCCAGGGCTCTCGCGGCCCCCAGGGCCAGTGTAGACCAGGCTAGTCCCCCCTCCTCAGCAAGGACGGTGCATTTCGTCCCCTACGTTGGTTTCCGCGGGCGGGTGTATGTTTTTGGATAGGGGGCGGCCGGCGGGCGGGCGCGCGGGGAGGGGGGTTGGGGGGTGGGCCGGGGAGTGGGGCCCCGAGCCCACCCCGAGCACCCCGCCGACGACCGAGTCCGAGCCAGCCAGGGAAGCCCAGCAGACCCTGGCGAAGGGCGAGAGGGAGGTCCAGGCTTTCTCGCGGTACGAGAAGCGCGTGATCATCCACGATAAGGATAAGGCTTTCTACAAGAATATGACCAACCTCGTCGCGGCCGTCGAGAAGAAAGCCCCCGGGCTGGCTCATTTGGCTGACAAGTTCGTCGTGATGAAGAAGCAGCTGAACGGCCTGGTCTCCATGGTTAAGGTCTACAAGCTGTGGGTTAAGAAGGGGAACGACGAGCAGTTCATCAAGGACGTTGGCGAGACCCGACAATTCCTGCTCGCTGATCCTCCTGCCGCTCTGACCCTTCCCCCGTGCATGGAGTGCGATTTGTTGACGGTGAACTTTTGCGTCGGCATCATTCAGGTGCTCAAGGTGGGCGGCCCCGGCATCGTCGATGAGATGAAGCGCCGCTTCGCTTTCGTTTCGCTGGACAAGCTCGAGCCGCTCTGCGCGAGCGACGAGGCGCGCAACTTCCAGTTGACGAGCGTCCAGCAGGTCATCGTGGATATCCTGTCGATGTTCCCCGGCGGCGCGCCCTCGGACGCCAATCTGAACACCATGCGCACGTGCGTGGTTTCGCTCTTGGCGCCGTTCCCGAGGAGCCACGCGAACGTCGACAGCACTGGCGTCAGGTTCGCCAAGTCGTATGGCGAGCAGATGGTGGATCTGAAGAATTGCCTCGACATTGCCCCCGGCATGGGCTCGAAGGAGCTCAGCGCAGCGTTCGATCTCATCCAGCTTGTGGAAAGCGCCGCGTCCGCAGTTCCGGATGATGAGAACAAGAAGGAGTTGCGCTCGCATTTCGCAGGCATGCCCAACGGAGTGAGGCTGCTGCGGGCGTCCAAGGAGTCGTTGTCTAGCCAAAGGGCCGCACGGAAGAGCGAGGACCAGGTGGAGGCGCTTATCCGCGAGATCAACGTCGAGGGCAGCAGCCACGAGAGCCTCATTGCGCTCGACGCCATCTTCGGCCAGAAGGACGCGCCAACGCTCAGGGTTCCTTACCTGAGGGCCTTCATTGCCCGCGCGGAGAAGTTGACCAAGGCGCTGGGGGCACTCGTCAAGCAGGCGTTCGATGACCCTGGCGACGCCTTTGACGCGACCACCTTCAAGCTCAAGCCTGATCAGGCTCGCGACTCCTTGCACTCCCAGGTGCGCTGGCTGAGTTCGTCGAAGATTTTGCACATCGACATGGGCGACAAGGAACGCGCCCAGCAGGGCTGTCGCGACATGATCTCGGCCTCCAGTCTCCTCGACACCCTCTTGGGCTCACCGCTATCCCTGTGCCAGGGCGACAGCGGCGGAGCGGACATCGCAGACGTGTCTGTCTTCGAGGGCCTGGCGCAGATGCTGCGCCACCTGAAGGGCGTCTCCCATGGCGCGATCGAGTACTGCGGCATCCCTCGCGAGACGATCGACGCCTGGGCCCATGCAGGCGGGCTCGCAGTCGGCAGGGGCCTCGCTTCATTCTTGACTCCGAGGTTGGCAGAGCTCATCCCGGTCATCTTCGGCGGCAGCAACTCGAAGTACTGGGAGGCCGAGGGCGACGAGCCGAAGGTGAAGGTCTTCCTCGAGGAGGGCGACGTGAGTAAGATGTGCGAGGAGGTCTCGAAGGCCCCTCAAGGCGCGGGCGGTCACGTGGCGACCATGGAGCACCACATCGAGCACGTCGAGAACGTCTGCGTGGCGTTGGACTCCCGCAAGTTCTCGCTCTTCCTCCATATCGTCTGGAAGGTCACGCGGTCGCGGAGGTGCTGCGCGGCAGTTCTACAGGCCGATGCGGGGCGAGGGCAGGCGTCTCCAGGGCCAGTCGGGAACCAGGGCCTGTCGGGGCCCAGGGTCCGTCGGGGTCCCAGGTCCGTCGGGGTCCAGGGTCCGTCGGGGCATAGGGTCCGTCGGTGCCCGGGGCCCGTCAGGCGCGCTCGGCGCCCCGTATCTGCTTGGCGGCTGCCGCGTGCAGGCGGCGGGCCAGGCCAGCTCGGGTGAGTGGGCGAGCGTTTCCCCGAGGGAGTTCGCGGCGTACCAGTCGTTGAAGGCCTGCTCGAAGTCTCTGAAGGAGATCGTCGCGTCCACCCCGTTCAACGAGTTCGACGATGCCGAGATCATCAGCTTCGTGAACTCGCGCCAGCTGGGCATGCCGAGCGTGCCCGGCAACTTGGTTGGGGCGATTGCGAAACTGGCTGTGGTGGCTGGCGAGGATGCGCTCAACGCTGCGGAGACCGCCTGGGCACGCGCGGTGAACGTCAACTGCGGCATCTTGGTGAAGGCGGTTCCCGACCACGCGTCCTACGCGACCGATGCGTGGGATAGCGCCAAGGTCACGTCGGAGATCGTCGAGAAGAAGGCCGCCTGGCAGGACTTGGCAGGGAAGTGGGCGCGGCTCGGGGCCATGAAGGAGGCAATGGTTGAGCATATCGGCGGCGAGGCCTGGCACTCGAAGGAGTCGACCAAGGATGCCGCCAAGCAGTGCGAGAAGGTGCTTGTCGACGTGAAGGGGTTCATCGCCACGGTGGCGCGCTGCGAACTCATCTGCGTGGCGCTCCCCGCCACCCCGAAGGCCCAGCGGTTCAGGAAGATCGAGGAGCACCTTCAGAAGGCCCGTGCTGCTGGGGCACAGTTGCCGCCCAACCTGGTCCAGTACTTGGAGAGGGAGAAGAAGAAGGCGCGGCCTGGGCAAGCGTGAGACGCGAAGGCATCGCCGACCGTGTTTCGCGCGCCCTCGCCAGTTCGGGGTCGGGGCGCCTATTCGCATAGGCCGCTGGCCGGGGGTGACTGCGCCGGCCGCGCGTCCCGCCCGCGCGGAGGCGGCGCGGCTGCGATGGCCACTGCAGCCGCGCCGCGGGCATTTTTTGTGCGCGTTGGCGCCGCGGGGAGAGGGAGGGCCTTCCAGGCCGCGGCGCAGCGTCGCGCCCTCCCGCGGTCAGCCAGCTCGACGGCTCCGAGGGGGAAGAGGGGGCGATGAGGAAAAGAGAGGAGGAGGATGAGGAGGAGGAGGAGGATGAGGAGGAGGAGGAGGGGGAGGAGGATGAGGAGGAGTAGGAGGAGGAGTAGGAGTAGGAGGAGGAGGGGGCGGAGGAGGAGGCGGATGAGGAGGAAGGAGGAGGAGGAGCAGGAGGAGGAGGAGGAGAAGGGCGACAACGACGACGACGCGACGACGACGACGACGACGAGGAGGATGACGACGACGACGACGACAATGACGACAACGACGACTCTTGCGACGACGAGGATGAGGACGACGACGACGAGGACACCGACTGCGGACGACGACCACGAGGACAACGAAGATGACGACTACGAGGGTGGGGACGACGCCGATGAGGGCCACGGCGAGGTCGATGATGATGAGGGCGATGGGGGCGCCGACGACGACGACGACGACGAGGACGACGACGACGACGACGTCGACGACGATGACGACCAGCCTGCCGCGTCGGTCAGTCGGTCTCAGTCGAGCTGACGGCCGACGCTGCGGGGGCGACGACGACGACGCGATGACGACGACGACCCGACGACGGGATATCATAGGGGGTGGAGCTTGGTGGAGCTGGCTGCTGCATGGCGCCGAGGCCCGCTCGGGGCGGCCTGGCGCAGCGAGGCGTCATTGCCTGCATGATCAGTCGAAGTGGCTGGATTTGAAAAGTGAAAGAGGGGTTCCCATCTCCCCTCATTCTCCCCTACTCGTCCCCCTATCGTCTCCCTCAGCCCCCCCGGGCCCCCTCCGCACCCCTGCCCCTCAGGAGGAGGGCGTCGAGAGGAAAGGGCAGGATGGCAGGATGGGACGTGGGAAGCGGGTGGGTACGAGGTCATGGGAACAGGCGTCCGCTTAGGTTCGAGGCTCACGCAATTCCGCGGCTGCTTAGCTCCAGAGTTGCAGTGGCTGCGTTCGCCTCCCGCGGGGCTCCCTCATGGAGGATTCCTGTAGGCCTCCCAAGGGCTTCTTAGGGGCCTCATGGGGCCTCCTGAAAGCGTTTTGCCACCCCCCCAGGGCTCTCGAGGGCTGTTTCGGAGCTATGATATCTTCATCCTTTATTCCATTATTCCTTTTCGCGCTTTACTCCCTTAACCCCTCACCCCCTGACCCCTTACCTACATGTATTTCCCTTACTCCCTTACTCCTTTACTCACTGCACAAATTATTTCCTCATGTTTTACTCCTTTACTCCCTTACTGCCTTATTTCCTTACTCCTTACTCCCTCACCCTTTACCCCTTTTACCCCCGTACTCCTGCTCCGTACTGTTTTACTCCCTTACCCCCTTACCCCCTCACTCCTTACCCCCTTACTCCTTACTCCCTTCGTCTTTTACTCCCTTACCCCCTTACCCCCTTACTCCTTACTCCCTTACTCCTTTCCCCCTTCATGTTTTACTCCCTTATTTCCTTATCTCCTCTATCTTTCACCATTCTTACTCCCTTACGCCTCCCTCCTGGGCCAGATTCAGAACGCTGCCTTTCGGGATGCCTCAAGCCCAGGCGCATCGGTCGGGGCTCCGTCGAGACACGTTGGAGGTCAAAGGCGACCTGTTTCTGGAAAACCAATTTTTCGGGCCCATGCCAGACACCGTTCTCACCTTCCAGCCACAGACCTCTATAGACACGTTGGGTGCCGTTCAGTACATCGACATGTTCGGGGTGGGTACGGCTATCAGACAACGCGACAGTTGCGTTCGGCGCAGTAGGAGGTCGGAGAAAGCGTAGATCCGTCTACGGTATGCTCGTGCTCTAGATCAGGTCCCACATGGTACTCTCAGAGACACCGAGCCCAGCCAGCCTCGGTGGCGACGCCGCGACCCGACGGTGCGACCGACAGAGCCGTCTGGCTCGGTGGCGTGCTCCTGCGCTCGTGAGACATGGGCCGTGCAAGGGAGGGCCAGGGCCGGGGTTGCGGGCCGCGGATCTTCAGCACTGTTTAAGCGACCCCTCCCAAAAGAACTTCGGGCACCAGGAAAGCACCGAAGCTAGAGGGTTTTCACGCGTCGGGCTCTGGGAGGCGATACTCGTTCGACAGTTTGCTAGCGCGTCGGGCAGACACTGTTTCGATATTTTTCGAGGTGCTCGAATTTCGTCTGGGATGTGGTCCTTGAGGAAGACGTGAATAACATAACCCGAGCCCGACGATCTCAGCACCCCAGTTGGGGACATGCCCTTCGAAACGCGAAGGACACAGCCTGTCTCCCCATCGAGGGGGGTTAATCGGTCAGTGGGGCCCGGGCCACGCCGGTGGGGATATGGGTCGGTTAAACGATGCTCACTTCTGTGGATCGGGCCGGCAGCTGGGAGGGCAGAAGAGGATCAACGATACGCCGCCGTTGGCAACCCTTCCCTCGGTTTCGCACTGTTTGGGCCTCCTGGGAGGCCCTCGTCGCCACGGCTGGATTCGCCTCGAGACGGCCCTCGCTGCCACGGCTGGATTCGCCTCGTGATTCTGGCCAGGACGCAACCCGGGCGAGGTCCAGGGAACCGCGGTGTTTGTGCGCCTTTTTTTTTGTTCCCAGGTGGGAGCCTGTTGGTGTGTCCTTCCTTCCTTTTAACTCAGGAGGGAAAGAAACACACAGACACAATTAATCGTCGACTCCCAGGAAAGTATGCAAAAATATGGGAAGTGGTGGGGAAGACAAAAACCCAGAAAATATGGGGAAATATGGGGGATATTCTTATTTGTGTGTATTTATTTGTGTGTTCCAGTTCCCCTTCATTAACTCCGACAGTAGCACGCCGATGTCTTTGCCCCACGGCGGCGTGTCATTGCTATTATCCAGGAGGGGAAGAAAACACACACAGACACAATGAATCGTCGACTCCCCAGAAGATCGGGGAAAATGCGGGAAGTGGGGGGGAGTTCGAAGACCCAGTGGAAATAAGGGAAAACATGGGGGGCCCTGCCATTCGTGTCTATATTTATTTGTGTGTCCCAGGGCTCCTTCAGTAGCGGCTTGTCACTGCTGCTGTGCGGCGGCGTTCTCCAGGGCGACAGCGGGGGCGCCCAGCATCGGGGCGCCTCTCGGCTCGACGAACCCAACGAAGACATGAATCACGCTAGTGCCCCGTTATCTTTGGCTTCTCTGCCTGGGCCTTCGCTTGGTGTGCCATGGTTCAGCCCCATGGCGGAGTTTCAGGAGTCTGACGTGCCCGTGGAAGCGGCGTGTCACTGCTGCTGCTGCTGCTGCTGCTGCTGCCCTTCAGTAGCCGACGTGCTTCTCCTACGGCGGCGTGCGACTGCTGCTGTGCCTGCCTCCCACAGCAGGGCCGGTCGGGCTGGACGACAGGGGTGGACGGCCGCCGGCCTGCCGGCGGGTGCCCCATTCGAAGTCTTTTCCCTACCCCCCCCCCCACAAAAAAGGAGGAGGAGGAGGAGGAGGAGGAGGAGGAGGAGGAGGAGGAGGAGGAGGAGGAGGAGGAGGAAGGGGAGGAGGAGGAGGAGGAGGAGGAGGAGGAGGAGGAGGAGGAGGAGAGAGATGATGTGATGATGATGATGATGATGATGATGATGATGATGATGATGATGATGATGAGGAGGAGGAGGAGGAGGAGGAGGAGGAGGAGGAGGAGGGTTGATGATGATGATGATGATGATGATGATGATGATGATGATGAGGAGGAGGAGGAGGAGGAGGAGGAGGAGGAGGAGGAGGAGGTACACGTACACGAATCCACGCCGGTTCCGAGAGCTCGCGCTGCGCGAATGCTCGTGACCCGCGGCCGGCCTCGCGGGTCCAGAGGGGCCGTGTTCTTGCACACGCAGCTGGCCGCGCACGTCCCTCCCTGTGGGTTCCCTGAGAGTGCGGCGGCACCGTGGGGAGGACGGCGAGTGTCCTCAGAGCAAGGCCTAAGTCGGGCGTGCCCCTCTGCAGGAGGCATGTTCAAGAGTAGTCCAAAACTAGTCTTTGGACGATTGTCTGACTATCTTTGAGCACTTTTGGAGTGTCTTTTTTTCGTCCACAAAGATCCTTGTAGGGGGACAGGCCCGACCTAAAGCACGGTGCACCCGCTGTGCGGCAGCTGCTGTGCCTCCTCTTCCTCCTCCTCCTCCTCCTCCTCCTCCTCCTCCTCCTCCTCCTCCTCCTCCTCCTCCCCCTCCTCCTCCTCCCCCTCCTCCTCCTCCTCCTCCTCCTCCTCCTCCTCCTCCTCCTCCTCCTCCTCCTCCTCCTCCTCCTCCTCCTCCTCCTGTGCGCATTCTCGTGTGCACCCGCTGTGCCGCAGCTGCTGCATGCCGCCGGCCTCGGCCCCGCCGCCCGGGCGCCCCCCCCCTCGAGGCACGGGCGCCCTCTGGCGCCGGGAGGCGCCGGGAGGGCCCGACGCGTGACCTTCAGCAGGGGACAAACATCACACAGACACAATCAATCGTCGCTTCCCCCGGAAATATGGATTCATCGTCGAATCCCCAGAGAATATGGGAAAGCACGGGACGTGGGGGGGAAGACAAGAGCCCAGAGCATGGGGGGAACTATGGGGAGTCCTGTTGCTCGTGTGTCTCTTCATCCGTGTGTCCCAGGGCCCCGTCAGATCTGCGCTGCCGACCTCGGCTGCCGCGACCTCCCACAAAGCCGCAACCTCTTCCCAAGCTCGGATCTCGGGGCCCCCCCCTGGGGGACCGGCTCTCCGCCCCGCGCCGTGCCCTGCCAGCGCGGGGCTCGCGGAGGGCTACCCCCCCGGAGGCCCAGAAAGCGGCTCGGAGCCTCGGGGGGGCCCCCGGGTCGGCCCTCTGCGCAGGAGGGGCCCTCCGCTCCCGCGTGGCCTGCGGTGCGGGCCGGCCGCCCCCCCCGCGGCCCCCGGGAAGCCGCGCACCAGCCGCGCACCGGCAGCCCGCCCCCGCCGGACGTACACGTGTACATGAATCCACGCTGGTCTCGAAGGTGCGCATTGCTAGGGACTTACATGCGAACCCTACCCCTACCCCCCACGATTTCTGAGGGGGATGGTAGGGTTCACTTCGTTCGGGAGCTCCCGAGCGAAGTGAACCCCACCCTCCCCCTCAGAAATCGTAGGGGGTGGGGGTAGGGTTCGCATGTGGCCCCCTAATTGCGCAAGTGTTCGTACAACGCGGCCGCGGTCTCGCGGATCGAGGGGCCGCGTTCATGCACACAGTTGGGCGCGCATACGTTCTTGTGGGCTCCCTAACCCTTGCCGGTCGGAGGCGTCTGCCCAGCATGTCGCGAACTCGGTTCTGGCCTGCCACACTTCGGCGTGGCAGGCCAACCACGTCCCAGTCCCCGGGCGTCAGCGTGCTGAGCCTTTCCCAGCCTCCCGCCCCGCGGAGCGGAGCGACACGCGATCCGCTTGTAGGGCATGGCTTGCCCCCAGGGACGCCGCCGAGACGAGCTAAGCAAACGTTCCCGACGGCAGTTCCCCCCCTCCCCCCTCGTCCGACCCGGGTCAGGATCGGGGCCATTGCTTGGATTCGTGCCCTCTCGCGCCCGCCGTGGCCTGTCTCGCCCGCGCGTTCCCGTATGTTGAGCCGCGTGTCCGATGGGTCATGCGGTCGTGCGCATGAAGATGAGGTCAAGCTCCGCTTGTCGCCGTTGAACGGTCAGGATCGGCGCTGGACTTGACACCACACTTCGTGGGCCCTCTTGAATTTTGGGAGGGTGCTTCTGAGGTCTTCTCTCGCAAGCTGAAGCTGAGCAAGGAGAGGCAGGGCACCACCGAGGGCGGCGAGCCGTATGTGCCCCCAGACTGGGAGGCGGACGAGCGTACGCAGAGCGTCGCACTTTTGGTGTTCTTTCCGCTGTTCGTCGCCTTCCTGTTCAAGATCACCGAGTGAGCCAATTGTCTTTTTTGGCGATGCGCATTCCTCTTCGTCCTCCCCATTTTGTGTCCACCTACGCCTCATATACCCTCAACCGCGCAGTCTTCCACCTGAGGTCATGCACCCAACGGCTGCAATGCTTCGAAATGCGTGAGGGTACTGTGATCCTTGGAGCGATATGACCTGGCCCCCTGCCTCCCGCGGCGGGGATAGCATTCCGAGAGGGAAAACATTCATTCAATCCATGGAGTAAGTTCCGCATTGCACAGGCAGTCATTTCTTCATTCGGGCTCGTTCTGTTCCCCGGAGAGTGCTTGCAACTTGTGGGCTCTCTCTCTCTCTTTTCCCCCCGCCCCCCTGCCCCCCTCTCTCTCTCTTTTCCTGAGCTGAGGAGCAGTTGCTGCTAATTTTCCAATACCATAAGCTTGCGCCCGCTGGTTGCGCAATGGGCTGCGGACATGGGTTGGAGCTCCGTGTGCGGCCGACTTTTCGATGCCATAGGCTGGCATGTCGGTGCCATCCGTCGCGCCCACGGTCTGCATCATGGAGTGCGCACCGCGTGCCGCCGATCTTCCAGTGCCGCAGGCTGCGCCAGGGGCTGCGGCCGTGGGTTGTGTGCCGTGTGCCGCTGACTCGTTCGGTGTCATCGGCTTCGCGCCCACAGGTTGCACCCGTCCTCGCGATTGCCCTCAGGGCGCGGGCTGGTCCAGTGCGTGCCTACCCCGCTCAGCTCCACCGTGTGGCGCGCAGCCCGTGCGAGCCCCTCATCAGGTGCAGCGCCCACGCCGCATACACACGCCGCACCGGGAAGGGCCTCGGTGGCCCCGGGCACTTGCTGGCGCTGGCACACGTCCTGAGGACAACCCCTCGCCTCCTTCCCCGATCCTCCTGGCGTCTCTGCCGGCCCCACGGGCCCCCCACCAGGCGTGCACCAGCGGAGGTCCAGCTCGGACTTCCCCCTTCCCCCCCCCCCCCCTTGGCGCTGCCCTCCTCCTCGTAGTCCTCCAGCAGGATTGCGAGGAGGAGGAGGAGGAGGAGGAGGAGGAAGAGGAGGAGGAGGAAGAGGAGGAGGAGAAGGAGGAGGAGGAGGACATATAGATGCTGGCGGATCACATGGCGGCATGCCCCTGTAAGCAAGAAGCACATGGGCTGAGTCTGCGTGTCTGTTGATATGAAGCAGATACTCGGATAGATCGCGACAGTGACTGCGGGGATGGGGAAGTGAAACAGATAGCGCGACCTCCAACTCCGCCGGCCTTCCCCCCTCGCTCAGAGCCAGGGGGCGCCCCAGGCAGGCCGAGGGTGTCAAGAGAGACGCGTTGGCCCTGCATACATAGACCCACGCAGGGACACAGAGCGTTCAACCCCCATCTCGGATCCGCCCCCCGAAGCGCCTTTGCCTCCTTTCTTTCTTCTCCTCCTCCTCCTCCTCCTCACCCTCACCCTCCTCGTCTTCCTCCGCCGCCCCCGCCTCCTTCTGCTCCTGCGCCGCGGGTGGTCTGCAAGCTGGATCATCCCTTCCCGAAGCTGCTTTTGCGGGCGCGCGCCCGCACACCACATCCGTTTCGCCACCACATCCGTTTCGCCGTGCGCCGCACATCGCCGTGCGCCGAGTAGACGAGCCGTGAGCCGCGTATCGCGGCGCGGTGCGCTTCGGGTGGCCAGCGAAGTCGATGGGCCCACTGCCGCGCCATTCCGACCCCCTCCTCAAACCTCCACCTCTGCTCGTTGTGAAAAAAGAGACGGGAGGTTTTCGGTACGTTTCTGCTTCCGGGGGCCCTCACTGGGCCCCGGGACCAGCAAGGGATGACTCGGGCTGAAAAGCCGGTCCCGGGGAAGGGGTCCAGATCTCCGGGTGTTCACGCTGTGCAGCACCCGCGACGCCATAGCTGGGTATGGGGTTCTTCAGAGGTTGAAAGAACCCCACCCTGCCAAGGTCGATTCGCGAATTGTTTTTTGTTCCGGTTCCCGAGAGGGTGCTGCGACCGCCACTTTGATGGGCCTGCGCCCGCCGGATCTGGCCCTGGGTGTTCTCAGTGAAAGGGGTTTTGTCCGCCGAGGGAGGCCATTGCCGCGCCGGTCCGGTCCTCTCCTCGATCCTTGCTGCTCCTGCTGCTGCGGCAGGTTCGTGCCGTGTCGACGCGGCGGCGACCCAGCCGCGGGCGTTCAAGGTTGAACGCTGCCAGTGGCCCAGAATCCGCCGACGTGGACTGATCTACACGGTTGAAAAGCCGCGGTCGTGCAAGGCCGAGAGATCCGCACGGTATCAGAGGCCAACGCCTTGGTCGTCATGACACGAGCTTCCCGTACTTCTCATCCTCCTCATGTTGTGCTTCTGGCGGTCCTCGGGTGTTCGGTCTCTCGCTTACCGCTCGATCGCTGAAGTCCCCGTTGCCTCACTCGGCGACTCGCTCCACGTGCCCCCTCCCTGCCCCCCCTGCCCCTCCTGTGGCCGCCTTGGCTCGATCCGTGCCGGCTCAACTCCACCGGCCGCTCTTGCTCAGAGCGTCGTGCCAGAGCCTTGGCCCCCCTTTGGGGCGCGCGGCGCGGCGAGGGCAGCGATGCCAGATGCCACCGAGCGCGTTCCACTACTCGTATAAAGTGCCTGCTCGCAAACGTCAGACAAACACGTGTGTGCCTCGATGTAGTGTATCATGCAACGCCCGCGGCGAATCCAGGCCATTTGCGACTAGGTACTTTGGCGAGTAGTGGAACGCGCTTGTCTGATATGTGGCGGCGCGCCCTTGACCGCCACCGGATGCACTTGCCACGATCGTGACAGCCTCGGTGCTCCCCGCGCGGTGCTCCCCAGCACGTACCACGATCGTGACATCCTGTCACTCCTTTCCATCCATTCCCATGGCGCTGATTATTCTCTACGCGCGGACGCGTGCCATTGAGGTCCTGGTACTCCAAAAAAGACCCCATCGTGCTATACGCAATCGAATATGGGAGCTGCGTACACAGCATGAGGAGGAGAAGGAGTAGGAGGTGCCAGATTGGCCAGAGGATGAACGGGACAAAAAGGAGGAGGATGAGGAACGAGGAGGACGATGACGAACAGCAGCAGCGGGAACTGGAGTCGAAGGAACGGTAGGAGCAGGAGGACCAGGGGAAGGTGGAGGAGGAGAAAGGAGGGGGGCGACCACGATGAGGAAGGACTCAGATCCAGAAATGTGGCATGCACTGGGGCGACTGAACGGCGGGAGCAAACCGCCGATCCGAAAATGATGCCTACGCTGCAGCGGCATCACCAGTTTGAGACACCGAAATCAATCGAACCGACAAAACAACCGTACGAACAATCACTGTCTGAAGTTTTTTTTTTTTGTGTGTGTGTGTGTGTGTGTGTGTAAAAAAACAATACCTGGAGGGTGCGGGAGATCTTCGGGGCAATTTCAGGGGAGGAGGGCGAGTAGTCTCCATACTGTGTCATTGCTAAGTGCGGTCAGGGAGCTTGGCTCAGCTTGTCGCGGCGCCGGTTGTGGCCCACCACGCCTCGGCGCGACACGCTATCCATTTCGTGGTCCCCAGGCGTCCACGTGCCGAGCTTCCCCAAGGCCTCCCGCCCCGTGCAGCGGGGCGATGCGCCAGCCGCCTGCAAGGCATAGCGTGTCGCCGTGGCCGCCACCGCGACACGCTAAACAACAGTGCCCGACCGCAGCATTCGCATCGAGCAACTGTGGCGTGCGGCCTTTGCACGCGAATCTCCTGTGGTTTTCGCATCAGGCATGCAACTCGTCGGTTTCACTCTGTCAGGCCTTCGCCGTGTGCTGCCTTGCTGTGCATCGCCTCCCTGTCAAAAAAACGTTCAGTACAGTCGGCCCAGATTAGTAGGTCGACCCTTCCAAATCAAGGGTACCCTTGTGTCCTGTGTCCCGCGATCCACGCTTCCTGCATTCCTGTGGCAATGTGGCCCTCGGAAGGGTCTTGTGTCCTGTCGCGTGTCCTGTCCAATCGAGTCCTTCAGCAATCTGTTGCGTAAGGACCCAGCCGTTGCCCGCCCCGCCTGCGAACGCAGACCTGGGCCTCTCCGCGGCCTGTCTGCGGCGGCGGCGCGCCCGCGCGCCAGGCTGCCGCGCTGGCTGCGGGCGAGGCCCAGCTGTACAGGAGCCGGGCGTCCCTGCTCCCCGCTCGCTCTGCCAAGTGCGCCTCCACCTCCGCCTCCTTCGCCACCTCTTTCTCCTCCTCCTCCTCCTCCCCCTCCTCCTCCTCCTCCTCCTCCTCCTCCTCCTCCTCCTCTTCCTCCTCCTGTGCAGGCTATTCTAACGTGTGGCGAACCCCTAAGCCTGACGGGGGAACTCGATACCTTCATGGACTGTGCCCGCTGTTTCGTGCTGTTTGCCGAGGCATCTACAAGAGTGTCCCCTTTTCGCTCCCGTCACCTGCTGATCAAGATTGTGTGCCACATCCACGACATGAAAACGCGATCTTGGTCGTACATGTTACTGCTTCGCGTCTCCGACGAGAGCGTAAGCATCATATTGCAGTATTAGACGACATGACCAATGCATACGGCTGTTGCTCGCACGAATGATTCGATGAAGTGCTTCATGCGTATTTACCTTATGCTGACGCTAATCTATTGCAGGATCGTCGGCGCACGCATGTACTCCACATTGATGTTGTGGATGGCGACATACAGCTATTACTAACTACTGGGGCGCTGATGGGTGAGACCTCCGCGCCTGACGAATTTCGCATGGATTTTCAGAAGCCTATCCACCAATGGCGCCATCGGTCCCCGCAGCCTCAGTTGCTGGTCAGGTGCCCCCTGGTACCTGACCCAGTCGACGCATCTTTGTCGAAGTATGTCGACGACCTGTATTTTTTTATTGTGTTGTCCTCGGGACGCTTACAAGAAGCCATCGAAGCTGTGGCTGCTGAACAAATGCTGACGGATGAGATCCTTTCAGAGTATGGCTACAAGCAGGATCTCAAGAAGCAAGTGTTGGTGCCCTGGCTGCAGGGGTATCATGGTAATCGATTGTTTTACTCCTCCCCTGTGGGAGGCGCTCGTGTGCTCCCACATGCTCGCTACCTTGGCCCGCTGTTCATGCCTGCTGGTACACTTGGACCGCAGACCGTGATTGCCAAAAATGCAGCGGCAAGGGGTTGGTGTGCGTACAAAGACTTCTGGGGCAGTGGGGCTCCTTGGAAGGTGAAGCGCTTGATTTTTTGTCAGTGTTGTCCAGGGAGCCCTCCTCTCGGGACTGGTTCCGTTTATGTTGTCCACCGCTCAGCAACGTGAGCTTGGCTCCTGCCAGTTTCGAAAGATTCGGTCGGTTTATCGGGGTGCTGCTTGTGAATGGAAGGGCCCTCGCCCTGTTTCCTGGGGCTCTCGACGACTGTGGTTATGGTTTGGTCCCATCCCGACGCGGTACGCATTATTGATACAGCGACTTCGATGGTATCAAGCGATGCTCCGATTCCCCGAGGACCACACTCAGGTGCTTGCGATTCTCTTTGGTCGATTTGAGTTTGAAACGTACGACGCGATGAATGGCGGCATTCCCACGAACGACGCGAACCCCTTCGCCCATCGTTTTGTAAGTGATACTGCGTGTCTTTCGATACTTACTGATATGGAGGACTGGATGGATATTTTGGGGAGGTCTCTTACTAGGCTCTTTGAGGGTGCGTGCGACAAACATAGATCTCTTTACACGGATGTGGGTGCCTTTCGGAAGCTCTACCAATTTGGGGCCATGGGACCTGGCATTGACCTAGGTGAGTTCCCTGACGAAGAGGAGGAGGTCTGGGGCATGGCTGAGCTGCGTTACAACTGTACCTGCTTGAACGAAGATGGCACATTGTAGCGCAGTGTTCAGATCTCGTAAAGCACTCACTATGCATAACGCATTCACTAGGGGCGGCACGCATGGCAAGACGTCGAACATCCTTAAGTGTGTCATCATCAACAAATGCCCGTGCTGTATGCAAACATTTGCGTTTCGGAGGTCGGCTAAGTCTCATGTGCAGGCTGCCTTTTCGAACGGGTACTTGTGGTGTTAGGACGGCCCATGCTGTATATCCCGTTGTGAGTGCGCCATGGAAGTGCCCTGTTTGCGGTGGCGCTTCGTATCAGAATTTGGCTCAGCTCCAGTTGCATATTCGTGATTGCCACTGACCCCCCCCCTCCGCGACCTCGCGATGACGTCGATGGAACCCGCCTGGGCGCTCAAGAGGAAAGATGGAGGCGTCGCATCCGAGGCCCCCCCACACACACACGCACACACGCACGCGCAGCAGAAAGCAAAAGGCGCTCCTCCCACGCGAGGATCGGCAGCAGGCTCGGGCAGTCAAGGCGCCGCTGGACCACCCCCCTCTGGCGGGGGAGGCAAGCTGAAGGAAGCCGCGCAAGGATCGGAACAGAGGTCTCGGGCCGCTAGCCGACACAGGGTTCAACAAGAAACAACAGAACGCGGTCGCCGTCCCCATCAAACAAGTGCTCATGACAACCCAGATGATGCGGGACCGATGGGCCCTCGGGATCGACGCGTGGTTCCTCGACTCGACGTTGCCCGAGATAGAAGCCGCCCGCGTCGAAGGCCAGAATTGCAGCCAGAACGTGCGCGACGCGGGTCGGGGCCGCCAGCTGGGCCCTCCTCACCTGCAGATCTTTCGTGGGTTCGTCAGCGAGCTATTGGGGCGCGCGAGCAGTCTGGGGGCGAAAACCTACGAGGAGCTGCTCCTGCGGTACAAGGAATGGTTTTGCCAAGCGTCGCTGGCGCGTCTCTTCCGCATAACCAAGTGCTACGACCAGAACAAGAGGAAGGTGCACCTCAGCCTCCAGAACGTGAGGCAGACGGAGCAGATGCCGATCCAGCTGGAAGGCTCCGACGCGCGCCCAGTGCCTTCGGGCGCGCGTTTGCGCCGCCTGTTCGCCAGGGCCCTGCAAGAGGCGGGCGGGCGGCGCGCGGTCGGGGCCGCCCCGCCAGGGGCCATGGAAGAAATGCTTCAACATAGTCTACCTGAGTAATTACGTTTGTTGGCCCCCCCGTCGGCATGCATTGCTCACCTCCTGCTCTGTCGGCCCCCAAGTATGCACTGCTCACCTCCTACGCTGGCGTCGGCCAGACTTGGGGGCAGAGGGCACCGGCTGGGGCGACGTTCTCACAGTCACAGACTAAGGAGGCAGAGGGTACCAGCCGACGGGACCACCTACGGAATTTGATGGTGGTTCCGGTATTACGTATCGACTCGGGCTGAACGCTTACGACTTGGCTCAGTACTCAAGTGGCTTGGTCACTTCACTGTGCACTGGATTTCATACACTACCTTTTTTTTCTGTTGGGGGTGCCGGGTACTGCTTGTCTGGTTTGAGATGTGCCACTACGTGTGCCGCCTCCCGCGACAGCGTCGTCGCCTTCACCATTCAGCTGGTCCAAGTGCTGACGGCGCACCCTCCGCTGTTCGCCCCCCTTCCGTGATCTACGCGCATGTGTGCCTGGGCCCGTTCCAGGCTTGAGGTGCTGCCGCCGCTGCCGTGTTGCCGCCGTGCCGCCTGTTTGTTTTGCACGGTCAGTTGGTATGTGTGTCCGTGTAGCGCTATGTACCCATACTTGTCGGTGCGACGGTTCCCCAGGGTTTGTGTTAAGCCTGTTGGGGCCTGTCTAGGCCCTCTCGCTTGTTCCTGGTTTAAACCCAGCTTCGGCTGGCAGCCGTGCAAGAATGTTATTGTTTTCCGCTGTCCCTGTCCATATGCACTCTGAGAGTGCTTGCGTTTATTTTTTTGTCGAGGGCCTGCTCAGGCCTGCCCCGCCTCGGACTTGTGGGAAATCAGAGACACGGCGCTCCTCTATGCCGCATTATCATTATTACTCCTTCTTCTCCTCCGCCTCCTCCTCCTCCTCCTCCTTCTCCCCCTTCCCCCTTCCCCCTCTTCCTCCTCCTCCTCCTCCTCCTCCTCCTCCTCCTCCTCCTCCCCGTCCTCCTCCTCCTCCTCCTCCTCCTCCTCCTCCTCTTCCTCCTCCTCCTCCTCCTCTCACTCCTCATCCGCAATGCGGTGAAGACGTTTGCTAAGGAATGTGCCAGGAGGCTCCATACCCTGGAGGATTCCTTATCTGGTGAGAGCGGCGGTGGCATCCGTGGCCAAGCCCCAATCGGTGCTCCACTAGCGTCCAGATCCTGGATTCCTTCTCTAAGGGTTCCTTTTCCAGTGCCCCCGCCGTCCGTAGCCATTTTTGGCTCAGGGCCATGGAGCGCCCGACGACCGCGAGTCGTCCGCGGCGTTCTGAGCGCTAGGGTCTCCTCGCTTTGGGCCAAGCGAATATTGTGTTGATTGAGGGCGCTGGTCCGAGCGGCGACGGGCCCGCGGGGTGGCGCCCCCCGCGGTTCCTGGCGGCGCTGCTGGCGTTCGCGGCGGCCGCGGCGGCCGCGGCGGCGACGGTGCGTACTGGGTCTGCGCCGGCCGTGCATGCAAGCAGTGGAACTACTGCTCTCTCAGCGCGTGCATTGGCTGCCAGGCCAAGGCGCCGCCCAGGGCCGTGCGCCGCGCAGCCGCCCAGCCTGCGGTGGACGAGCAGGGCCGGGTGCGGCCTGGCAAGGGCAAGAGGGGCGACGCAAGGCCCGCGCGGCGGCCGCGGCGGCTGCAACCCCTGGCAACGGCTCGGACGCTGGCTTCGCCGAGAGAGCTGGCGGCTGAGGCGGGGGCTCGGTGTCGGGCGCCAGCGGGCGCCTGGGTGCGCTGCAGCGCGACATCGAGTACCTCGAGGGCTTCCCCAGCTTGGGCGGAGGCCATGCTGGGTTGGTGGAGCAGCAGCTGGCGGCCCTCCGAGCTCAGCGCGACGAGCTGGCCGCGTCCCGTGCCGCGGACAAGGAGGCAGGGCTCTCGCGAGCTGCCGAGCTCCGCCCAGAGGCCAACTCCGCCAGCAAGGCCGAGCGGAATGCGGCGAGTGCGCGGCGGGCCTTCGAGTAGGCCAACCAGGCCGTGGGCGATGCCGAGGCCGAGCTGCAGGCGGCGCAGGAGATGCTGGTGCTGGCAGAGGAGCAGCGGCAGGCGGCGAAGGAGCGGCTCACCAACCTGGAGGCGGCGGCTGCGGAGGCTAGGGATAGCCAGGAGCGCCACCAGGTGTCGGGCGACGACCTCGCGGCCGTGCGTGGGCTGTTCGTGCAGCCGCGCACGCTGCCGACGGCTCACACGGCGGGCAACTTCTCCAGCGCGTGGGGGGCCACGATGCGGCGCGCGTCGGCAGTCGAGGCCGTGCCCCCGCTGGCGCACGCGGTGTCAGCGCCGTCTCCGCGGGGGCGCTGGGGTGACAGCCACCCGCCGATCGACGGCGGCGAGGTCGACTCAGCCTCGGATGTGGAACTGCTGGAGCCGCAACCCGCAGCGGAGCGCGGCCAGGCAGAGAGGCGCGCTCCCGCGCTGGGAGCCTGGGCCAAGGTTTCGCCGTCCGTGGTCCGCTCCCTGGCTGACGAGGCTGCTGACCTGGGCCCGCTGGCCACTGTCGCCCCCGTCCCCGTGGCGGGGGCTGCCAGCCGGCGGGCGCTTCAGCGCGGCGGGGGGCCTGGGGCTCGCGGCGAGCGCGGCCAGGCCCGAGAAGCATGCGGTGCGCCAACTTGCGCTGGCGGAGCTCGCCCCGTGGGCGCGAGCCGCCGACGCCAGCGTTGTCGCGCTGAGCGGGTCGACGCGGGCCCAATCCCAGACGGAGCTGGAGCAGCTGCGCGGCACTGGAACTTCGGATGACCTGTACTTGATTCAGGAGACCAGGTTTCACTCAGGCCGTGCGGCGGAGACCGCCAGAGGATGGTGCCACCGCGACGGCCTCCAGGCGGCTCTCGGCCCTTGCAGGCGCGCAGGAGACAAGGCCCAGGAGGTGTCGTCGGGAGTCGCCATCTTGACAGGCCAGTTCCGCGGGGTGGCGCCCATTGCGCAGGACTGGGGCGACTTCGGCCCCTGTGTGCTGGCGCGACGCGTTGCCTTCGGCGACCTGGCGCTCGTGGCGGTCATCATTCTACCTGGAACACTCTTCGCGCCTGTCGGGCCTCAACGTCGAGCTGCTCGGCCGCCTGCAGGAATTTCTCAGCGGCTTGACCGAGCCGTTCGCGGTCGGCGGCGACTGGAACATGGAGCCGCGCGGGCTAGCTGGATCCTGGTGGCCTCGGTCGGTTGACGGGGCGATTCTGGAGGCCGAGCGCCCGGCCTGCCTGGCGAAAAAGGACGACTTCTTCGTGGTCTCGTCGGCGCTGGCGGCCCTGGAGCCCCGCGTGGAGGCCATTCGCCCATCCACGCTGCACCCGCGCATGCCCGCGCGCTTGTCTTTCGCCCGCCTCGGCTGGCAGGCGCAGGCTTGCGTCCTTCAGTCGCCTCGGCGCTTCGACTTGGAGCAGGTCGGGGGCCCCGCCCTCAAGGCCAAGGCGGAGCAGGCTGCTGAGGACCTCGGCTGGGCGGCGCCGACGAAGGGCGACCGGGGCTTGCCAGATGTGGCGGTGAATGCGTTCTACGAGCAGGCGGAGCATCACCTGATCGACCCCCGTGACCTGGGAGCTGACGCCGACCAGTATCGAGGGCGAGCCGGCGGGGTGCGGAGGGTCAGGAAGTCTCTGAAGGACATGCAGCGCTCCGAGACCGCGCGCAAGGTCAGCCCGCTGACTCGGCACTGGATCTCGCTGGGTCGGCTGGCCAGGCAGCTGGCGGGGGCCGCGGCGCAGGTGTCGCCTGGCGTTGGGCACGCAGCCTACATGCAACACCTGGAAGTGGCGGCCGTCTCGCTGGTGCCGCACTTCACCCAGCCTGGCTGCAACGTGTTCACGGATTCGAATATGCAGCTAATGTTGGACGAAGTCAAGGCGTCGTCGAGTGCTGGCAGCTTCTTCCTAGAAGCCACAGAGGCTGCCACAGCCAACCACGTCCGCGCGGATGCCGCTGCTGCCCGCACCCGCTGGCGCGACTTCGTGGACGACGCCTTGGCAGCTGGCGGGCTCATTGCCCACGCGGTCAGCAAGCCACCTGCTGGGGAAACCTTCGCGGTGACGTCTGCAGCGGGGCCCGTGTTCCCGCCTGTGCCGCTGGTGGGGCAGGCAGCGCTGGGCCAGGAGTGGAAGCGGCTCTGGATTGACAGGCGAGGCGCGAACGAGCCCGCTGGCGGCGGAGGGGGCAGCGCGCCGATCCCACCCGCCCAGTGGCAGGCCATCGTGGATCTCCCTGCCACTGCGCCCGAGGAGGTGCTGGCCGCTGCCAAGTCCTTCCCCGGAAGGGCTGCGCTGGGATGGGATGCCTTTCGTCCCGGGCTGCTGCTGCTGCTGGGCCGCCCGTTTGCCGAGCGGGTTGCAGAGGTCCTCGCGGCGTGGGGGCGCGACCCCAAGCCGACGGGCCTCTTTGCGGCTCTGATCGTCTTCCTGGGCAAGCCCGACGGCGGCCGTCGCCCGATCGGGCTGATGGCCTTCTGGCCGCGGATCTGGGGTCGCGTCCGTCGGAAGTGCTGTGCGAAGTGGGAGGCCGGACACCAGCTGCCAGAGATCTGGGGCAGCAGCTCGGACACCAGCTGTGACAGGGCTGCGTGCCTCCGCAACCTGTGCCTCGTCCTGGCGTGAGCCCGAGGGTTCGACGGCGCCTGGGTCTACTTCGACATCGGCAAGTTCTTCGAGCGGATCGACCACGAGCTGCTGCGGGACGCCGCCCAGGCGCAAGGCTTCAGCGTCGGCCTGGTCAAGGCCTTGTGCGAGGAGATCTGCGCAGCAGGTTCGGTGATTGCTGGATGCTCTTGCGCCGCGACCCTCGCGCGGCTCATGCTGCATGACTTGCTCCTTCGTGGGCGCGCGCTCCTGCCGGTCGGCAGAGTGGTCAACGTGATCGACGATTTGGCGGGCCATGGCATTGGCTCGAGAGGTATCCTGGTTCGCCAGATCACCCAGTTCGTGGAAGGGGTCGCCCAGATGCTGTCGGGCAAGCAGCTCCCCATCAGCTGGGCCAAGACGAAGGTGCTGGTGTCCTCCGATGGGCTGCAGAGCGACTTGCTGGCGCAACCGCGCTGGTCGCTGCCGGCGGCCGCCTTCGTGTCAGGCCACCGCGACCTGGGAGGCGATGCCGCTGCTGGAGGCCACCGCCGTGTGACGACGCAGGTGGCGCGGGAATTGGCTGCCCTGCGCCAGGCCTCCCGCCTGGCGCGCATCTTCGGTCTTGGCTTGCGGCGGCCCCGCGTGATGCGAGCGGGGCCGACGGCCAAGGCCCTCCGGGGATCAGCCGCCTCAGGAGTGCCCCCTTGGCAGGACGCGCGCCGTGCGAGTGGCGGCGGCCAAGAGCGCTGGCAGGCTGCCCCCTGGAGCGGCGCTGAGCTATGTGCTGCAGTGCGCCCCGCGCGGCTGGCGGCAGGACCCGATGGCGATTGCCACTGGCATTGCTGCCCAGGCCTTCTGCAGCGCTACCTGGGCCAAGCAGGCCTGGCCTGCTGCGGTCCAAGCTTGCCTGCAGAATGCGGAGCGGCTGCAGCGCTGCCAAAGGCCCTAGGCTGCGGTGCGGGACCCGATTGCGGCGCTGGTGCTCACCCTTCAGCGCGTCGGTTGGCAGCTGGCCGCAGGAGGCGCCCGACTACAGGACGAGCAAGGATGCGAGTTCGACGTCGCCTCCTACCCCCCCCCCCCCCATCTTCCTGGCGGAGCGGGCGCGCGAGGCGACGCGCAAGGCTGCAGCTCTTGAGGGGGCTAGAGCCCGCCGCCCTGGGTCTCTCTGGCCTTGGAGGCCGCCGCCCGCCCGGCGGCCCATCAATGAGCTTCTAGGCCGCGCGGGCTCAGGTTTGGACTAGCCATCACAAGGGTTGCCTTCGCTGGCTGGTCTCGCTGGCGCACTGGCCCCAGGCGCGGCTGGCAAGGCACCCGGAGGGCATCGGCCCTGTCTGCTTGCAGTGCCAGTGCGACGAAGGCGCGATGTTCCACGGGCGCTTCGTTTGCCTCGCGCGGCAGGCATGGCGCAGGAACAGGTTCCCCCCCGCCTCCTGGAGGCGGCCCATCTGGCCAACAGCGTGGGGCCGCTCTTCGGCGAGCTGTTCGCCCAGGGCCTGTTCGTGGACGCCTCCAGCCTGGTGCAGAGGCCGCGCTGGTAACCGCAGTGGGCTTGGCGACGCATTGTCTGGGAGAGCCCCATGGTCGTTCCAGAGGGCGCGATGGCGTTCACCGGCGGCTCCTGCATTCACGGGATGTTCCCTGCACTGCGCAGCGCGGGCTGGTCGGTCATCGTGATCTCGCCCAGCGGCCAGGTGTTGGCCCAGGCGTGGGGCGCCGTCTCGCCTGAGCTGCTGCCGAACCAGTCGGCACGAGCAGGCGAGGACTACGCGGCGGCGCTGGCGCTGAAGGGCATCGTGGGCTCCAACACCATTCACAGCGACTGCAAGGGCACCGTGGACTGCATCAGGGACCTGGCCAGAGCCTGGCGCCCCACCTCCATGCGTGCCCACCTCTGGGCTCGAGTGGGCGACGCAGTGGGTGGGGGTGTCGGCCAAACACATCCCTGCCCGCGCCGCAGAGGCAGCGGTGGCCACAGGCAAGATCACCGCCCTGGAGCGCGACAGCAACATGGTCGCCGACAAGCGCGCCAAGGAAGGGGCGGCCCTGCACGCGGCGTCGGACGACGATGTCCTGGTGCTGGAGGGCTTGCAGTCGCGGGCCCGAGAGGCCGCGCGCTTCGCCGCCGAGATGGAGGTCCACATCTCAGACAGCGGGTGCCGCGAGAGCTGGCCCGTCGAGGCGCTCGACGTCCTCGACCTCGGCATCATGAGCGACGACGCGCTGCAGACGGCCGAGGCGGAGACCAGCGCTGCGCAGCGCCCTGGAGTGGCGGCGGCTGCAGGCGCGGCTGCACTGACGGCGGCTGCTGCGGCGAGCGCGGGGCCGTGCGCAGCCAGCGCCCCGCAGGTGGAGACGAAGGCGACTGGCAAGGTGGCAGCGGCTCGCGCAGCCTGCAAAAGGCCCGCTGCAGCCCCGCCGCCCAGCCCGCTGAACCAGGCTGTGGGCGACGAGACGCCAGGCGAGGTCATGCGCAGGGTCGCCCGCGGGCTCCGGCGCGAGAGAGGGCAGCTGGCGCAGGCGGCCCCCGCCTCGACCAGCTGGCGAGGGCGTGGCGCGGGAGGCTCAGACTGCTGGCATCCAGTCGGCGGCGCGCCAGCCTGCAGCGGTTGCGCCAGCCTCGCCCGCGCTGGGCGCCGCCGCCAGCATCCCAGGAGGCCGCCTCGGGCCGTGGGAGGTCCACGTGCACGTGCTGATGCAGGGCCAGGTGCTCAGCATGAGCTCAGAGCCATTCCTGGTATGCACCTCGTGTTACCTGTGTGCGAGGGCGCCCAGGATGGCGTGGCATGGCCTGCGAGACCCGTGCAAGGACGCCAACAAGCGGGCCGAGACAGGGTCGAGGGCCTCGGCGCGCAACGACCCGGGCAAGAACCTGCTGCCTGGGACCAAGGAGCCCATGGGCGCCCTTCAGGCCCCGACGGCGGCCGCGCGCCAGCGCTGGGCCGAGAAGCTGGGCACCGGCACAGGAGCGGGAGGCGCGGCGGGGGAGGCCGCCAGCGAGCCTGCAGGCACGGGCGTCGGCGCCCAGACTGGCGGAGGGGCTGCGGCCAGCGCGGAGGCCGCGGGGCCCGTGCGGCAGGCGCCTGCTGTGGGAGCTGCCGTAGGCGCTGCAAGGCAGCGGCCAGGCGGCGAGACGCTCATTGTGCCGCCGCTCGAGAGCGTAGCCAGGTCGCACGGCTTCGCGACCCTGGAGGAAGCGCGGGACCGCGGGCGCCTGGCTCGCGAGCAGAGGGCGGCAGCGGCGGGCGGGGACAGTGGGCCCCAGGAAGACGAGCCCTAGGCGGTGGGCTTGTTCCTGGGGCCCCGCCCGCGCCTCTGTGCATGAAATTTAAATCACGGGTGGGTCCGCTCACCCTCGAAGAGTGACAAAAATGTCCCCACCGTAGCTTTGCTGCACGACTCGTCCCCCTGGATACGCGGGCTCCTCTTCACCCTCCCCATCTCGAGGAGGAGGATGAGAATGAGAGGACTGATGGCTTGGATGGTGCTGATGATGCTGATGATGATGATGATGCTGGAGATGACGATGACGATGATGACGACGATGTTCATGGTGATGATGATGATGAGGCTGATACTGATGCTGATAATGATGCTGGTGGCGATGGATGGTGATTAGGATACGGATGATCCTCATGATGACGAGAATGCTGCTGCTGATGGTGATGCTGAGTATGAGGATGCTGATGATGATGGTGGTGGTGGTGATGAGGATGATGAGGACGATGGCGAGGATGGTGATGACGACGATCATGATGCAGATGATGATGATGCTGATGATGCTGATGATGCTGATGACGGTGATGTTGATTATGATGTTGATACTGGTGGTGATGATGATGCTGATGATGATGCTGATGATGCTGGTGGTGATGGTGATTTTGATAATGATACTGGTGACGATGATATTGCGGATGATGAAGTTGATGTTGATGATGAAGATAGTGATGGTAATGCTGATGATGCGCACGATGCTAATGACGATGCTGCTGATGATTGTGATGCTGATCGTGATGATGATGATGCTGATGATGATGATGATGATGATCATGATCATGATAATGATGATGATGATGATGATGATGATGATGATGATGATGCTGATGATGATGATGATGATGATGATGATGATGATGATGATGATGATGATGATGATGATGATGATGATGATGATGATGATGATGATGGTGGTGGTGGTGGTGGTGGTGGTGGTGGTGGTGGCGCTGGTAGTGGTGGTGGTGATTCTGATGATGATGAGGAGGAGGAGGAGGAGGACGAGTAAGAGGAAGGGGATGAACTCGGCAACGGCTAGAAAGGTGCCACTGCATCCGACATGCATCAACGGAAACTCCAAGCGAGTTTGGGGTCGATGTTCTCGGGGGGGAGCACAGCCTGCCATCGGCGCTCCCGCGCCCGAGCCCCGAGGGATTCGGCCTCCTCCCGAGAACTGAGCCCGACAAGAGCCATGCCACGCCTACGGCCGACCCTCGTCCCACCCTTCGCACCCCCCGCCGCACGGAGCCGCCAGCGAGAGAGAGAGAGCCTGGGGCGGCGGGGGGGCAGCAGCAGTGGGGGACAGGGGCGTCCAGACCCATCTTACCCGAGAGGTAGTCGCGGGCCGCACCCGATAGAACGGTGGCCCAAGACACAACATGTTTTTGTCACAGTAGGATGGCTGCCTTGCAACATCCAAGCCAACTGCCCCTCGCGACCAGCCGAGCGGTGCCCCACACCATCTGACGCGAGAGCAGTCTTGCCACCGTGGCCCCCAGCAGCACAAACTTACCCGCCAGTGGTGCAGAAGGCAGGGTCGCCTGGGCTTATCCCGCAGGATTCGAGACGCCGGCTTCTAGGATCGCATGACCCCGCGCGGGCCCGACGTGGAGATCGGGCCACTCAGCCCCGGCCTCACCCTCGGCGAGGGGGACGGCTCCAGCGACCTCCCCAGAATCTGCCCCACTCCCGCTCCCGCCCAGTCCCGCCACCCCGAGAAGGAGGAGGAGGGGGAGGAGGGGAAAAGGCCCCCCTCTGGCAGGTTAGGGAGGTCACGGTCGTGCTCGAGCTGAATGTACTTCAGCTAATATATTTACTGACATGGCCGAACTGCTTGCCGTCTTCAGTCCGAGCCTCTTGCACGGCACAGAACTTGCAAAGAAGCCTGGACAGACCGAAACAGCCGTCAACAACCAACCTGCCCGCCGCAGGAACCCTCCCTCATTGAGCACCTTTCTTGGCATGTTCATCGGCGGCTTTGTTTCCCGGGATCTCCAGGCGGCTGAGCTTGCCATTTCCAACATCACGGGCAGAGCCACGCGCAGGCACCTTGTGCCAGAGGGCACCCACCGAGCTTGTCATGCGCGTGCTGCCCTATGTGAGGCCGAGCGTTGCCAGGGTTACCTGCCGTGCGAGGGTCCGAGCCATACTGCAGGGTCCTGGCACAGTGTGGCGCATGAGGGAAACAGCAGCCGCATCCTCGCCACCACGGGCGACCTCAGAGGGATAGACATCGAGGGCACTCGCCCCCAGATCGCTCGAGCAACCTTCCCCCATCCCGTTCGTCACAATCACCGCCCATCCCGCCGACCTACTCTTGGAAAGAGCTGGCTCGAAACATGATAAGCCATCAGAAGAGGTGTGTCCCAGCCTCGCGCACCAGAGCTTCCGAAGGCCAGTTGAACCTGTACACGGTGGCGTCAGCGGGATCAAGAGGGCGAGCGATCCCGCAGTTGGAGTCTGGAAGAACGCATCTGGCAAAGAAGCCCTTGGCCCTGGACGGGAAAAGACGAACCCTATCCGCCGCCTTCTGGAGGTCAGACGACAGGGTGTCGCGACGCCACAATGAATGAACTGGACAATTAAAGCGGTGACGAAGCACGTTGCCTGAGGGTGCCCGACAGAGCAAACAATCGGGCGAGATGTCCTGATAGGACTCAGCAAGATGCTGCTGACACCAGTATCTGTTGGCCATCAGATTGCGCAAGCAATGGCGGCAATGATCAGGTCCAGGGACGGTTTGAGGCAGATGGGGCCCCGCCATTCCGAGCCAAAATCATTTTGCCGAATCTGCTCCTGGAGCAAAGTCGCCCCTCCACACTCTTCGCGCACACGCAAAGCAAATTCGCCTGGCGAAGTACCCAACCACATGCAGTAGTCGGTGCCGCAGCTGTGAGTATCGACTTCGGTGACGCTCATTGTGGGACCACGAGACGTGTGAGGAATGTGCCAGAATGGGTGGCGCCGACGCATCCGGACTGCGTCACAGGGACCTTCGATGAAACTCCATATGGGGCCACGAAACGTGTGAGGGGTATGCAGAAATTGTTCGCGCGGACGCATGCGGGCTGCGCCGCTGGGACCTTCGGTGGAGCTCTGGTGGCGCGGACGCATGCGGGTTGTGCCGCGGGGACCTTCGGTGGAGCTACCTAGGGGGCCACGAAACTGGTGAGGGGTGTGCCACAATGGGTGGCGCAGACGCATCCGGACTGCGTCACGGGGACCTTCGATGAAGCTCCTTATGGGGCCACGAAGCGTGTGAGGGTTATACAGAAATGGGTGTGCCAGAATGGGTGGCGCGGGCGCACGAAACGTGTGAGGGGTGTGCTGGAATGGGCGGCGCGGGCGCATGCGGGCTGCGCCGCTGGGACCTTCGGTGGAGCTCCCTATGGGGCCACGAAACGTGTGAGGGGTGTGTCGAAATGGGTGGCTCGGACGCATGCGGGCTGCGCCGCTGGGGCCTTCGGTGGAGCTCCGTACGGGGCCACGGAGCGTGCGCGCCTCGCCGGCGAGGACCCCGCCAGAGGAGATGGTCGAGCAGGACGCGATGGGCCTCGACCTGGGGGTGCCCCGTCCGCCTAGCGTCCGCGGCCGATGCGGGAGGGGAGGGCTCTCAGACCTTCGACGTCGTGCCTCCTTCCCTTTCGTGCTGGCGCCCAGGCGCGGCCCGCCCGAGGCGACACGCGCGCCCGCAGCCGCTGCCGCTACCGATTGCAAGTCCTTACCTGGTGAGCCTCTTGTCTCCCGACTGCGTGCTCCTTCCCCCCAGACTGTTGTTCTCTGACGGTCCCTTCCTTTCCCTCCTCCTCTCCTGGCGTCCTAAGCGCCCTCCTCCCTCGCCCTCCTCCTCTACCTCCAGACGTGTTTCTTCCAGGGGCAAGCCAGGATTGAGAGGAGAGATGGGGGGGATGAGATAGAGAGGGGGAGGGAGGGAGGGAGGGAGGGATGGAGAGAGAGAGAGAGAGAGACAGAGAGAGACACATATAACAACATATTGTTAGGAAGAAGCTTGGGCGAACCAGAGAGAGAGAGAGAGGGACAACGATAATGAGAGAGATCGAGAGAGATAGTGAGACAGATAATGGGAGAGAGAGAGAGAGAGATAAACAAAGAGGGAAGGAGGGAGTGAGGGAGACACACACACACACTCATCCACATACTTATATACACTTTTTATATATACACACGCACACGTCTGCACTTGTAGACATATTTATATACACATGTCGAATTACATGCACATGCATGAATACTTGTACTTACACGCCAGGATACTATACTATGCACATGTATATATATATATTGGCAGATGCACAAAGGCAAAGCGAGACATATGGCGTGGGAGAGAGGCTGAGACAGAGGACGACATATTGATAGCTCCAAATTCTTGTAGACACACTCGCGATGAACGGCTTCACCTATCAACGCAATGTGTAGGAACACGCAATGCGGATACTCCCTGTGTACCGTGAGCTCTCGATGGCGGATTGTGAGGACAGCGTGGGTATTTCGGAAGCCTAGGTGAGAAAGCACAGGGGGTGGGGTGACTGAGGGAAATCAACGGGAGAGAAACTTACGAAGAGGGCCAGCTGCGTGATTTGGAAAGATAACGGGCGGTGGGGGGAACGACCGTGGGGGGGGAAGAGAGAAGGAAGACGCCGAGAGAGAGAGAGGGAGAGAGGGCGAGGGAGCAACAACCAGAAACAACGTAGGAAGTGAGGGGGGGAGGAGTGGGGGAGGGGATAACAAGTGAGAACATGTGAGCCTCAATGGGTTTGAGTGTGTGAGAGAGAGGGAGAGAGAAAACAATAGGGAGAGAGAGAGGGAGAGTCTTGTCCCTGAGTCCCCTTCTTCAGCTCGGTGCGGGACCGTGCCTCTTTGGGGAGGCATGCCTGCCACGTCCTCGTTGAGGGCGTGCTTGTTCGGGAGGTCAGAGAACGAGAGAGGGAGAGGGAAAGAGAGAGAGAGAGAGCGAGAGAGAGAGGGGATAATTCGAGGCGGGGGCTTATCCACATCCACCGCCTGGGGGATCGACCTCCGGTGACTTTGGCGGTCGGTGGATAGGATTGCACTCTTGCCCAGAGGAGTCCCCCGCCCCCTGGTTCCCCAGGATATCGGTTTCCCAGGCGGTGGTCATGGACAGCTCCACGCCTCGCAGAGGAGGGACCCTGACCTGACGGCTTCTACCTGATTGTCAAGACGCTAAAATTTACCGATATGAGTGTTTCGTTTTGGTTCCCCCCCTGTTTTTCTCGGCGGGGAATCTACAACTCGTTCCTCCTCGTTCTCGTGCTCCTCCTCCTCCTCCTTCTCCTCCTCCTCCTCGTCCTCCTTCTCCTTCTCCTGCTCCCCTGCTCCTCCTCGTCTCATTCCTAGCCGTCGTCGTCGTCGTTGTTGCGCGGCGGGTGCCGCGGAGGACTGTGACTGATTAGTTTCTGCTGTTGGTGAGGCCCCAGTCGTACATACGGGCGTCGAAACGACAATTAGAATCCACTGTTGGAGGGGGTGTTCTAAAGACCCATCTCGGTGAAGGACTACGTCGTGGTCAGGAGGGGCTCTGGTTTTCGGGCTGCTCCTTCGATATTGGCCGGGGGACTTCTTCGGAGCCCGGGCTCGCCGTGGCCACAGAAATCGCGTTCGTGCCGTGTTCAGTGCCCCCTGTGTTGACACGACGTCTGTGTGACATTCGGTGAAGGACAGCCCGGTCGGGCGAGAAGTTTGGGTGATGCCGGCGGCTCTTCGCTGCGGGAGGCCAACTGGCCGCGAGCAGCGGGTCCGAGGGCCCGGGGTGGGCGAGGCCCCCTTCGAGCGGTGGGATGGCGCCCAACGGTCGCTCGGGGGCGGCCAAGAGGGGGCTGAGGACTGGGGGAGTGTGGACAGCACGGACGAGGCCATGAGGTCTCCCCAGATCGCATGCTTGTTCATTCAATGAGCTCGACTTCCTCCGAAACGGTGGCGCATTTTTTAAACAAATATTTGTTTTATGGCGGCCTAGTACCAGGGCCTTAAGTCGGATGCACCCACGGCGGACTAGCACCGTGGCTTTCAGCTGGAGGCAGCACGCGGTGTCGAGAGCTCGGACGGCCACCGCCCGCTCCTCCGTCTCCCGCTGCGGCGCAGCGTGGCTGCCGTGACGTGCCGGGATCGAGCGCAGAGGCGTCTGGTTGGCGGTCAGTGAGCAAACGCATGTTTTCTTTTTTTTCTTCCGATGCGCCCCTCGGCCCCCTCCCCCGGGCCGCGCACGCGCCTTCGGCCATGCTCTAGAAGTCACGACCTGAGTCCTGGATCCCCTCTCTCTGCTGCATTTTTCGAGCCGGATCAATCTGTGATGGCCCCGGGGCCCGATGGAGGGCGAGAGCGCCCGGTGCAAAAGAGATGCAGCGTCCGGGTCTCAGGGTTGGACGGGCCCGCCCGGGCGCCCCCGAACAGCGGTCGCGGCTCATGGGTTGACTGCTGGGGGGGGGCGACGCGAGCCTCACGCCACCGCCGTGCGGGAGGCGGCCCGGAGGTGGGGCACGAGCTGCCACGAGCTCCATGCGCGCCTCCCCCCGGCGACGAAGGTCCCCTTCCTCCCTCCTTTTTCTCCCCTTCTCCCCTCCAGTCTCCCGTCTCCCGTCTCCTCCTCCTCCTCCTCCTCCTTCCTTCCTTTCTTCCTTCCTTCCTCTCTTTCCTTCCTTCCTCCTTTTCGTCCTCTGTGCGCGCTTCGCTCGATGCCCAGCCCCATCTCGCTGGAGGGCCGCCACTCGGCAGTCGCTTGGCGGCGCCGCGCTCTGCCCGTGTGTGCTTGCTCGCCGCCTGCTCCTGCTCCGTCCGCTGGGCATCTTGCTCCTCTGCTACATACGGTCGTGTCTTCTCCTCGAGGAGGAGGAGGAGGAGGAGGAGGAGGAGGAGGAGGAGGTGGGACTCAGCCTCCCACATGGGGCCAGAGCAGATCGGGTCGGGGGATCTAGCCGCATCGCCGACGAATCAACGATGCGGCTAGATGTGGAGCGCGGCCTTCTCCGCCCCGACGTCACCACAATGCATCGCCGACGCAGCCCATGCATCGCCGATGCATGGCCGATGCATCGCCGATGCGGCGCGATCCTCCGACCACATTCGCTCGCACCCCGTGTGTCGAGGAACAAGACAATTCATACCTAAACATAAGTCGTCTGAGGTCTGTGCAGATTTCCTGCATCGGCGCTGGAGCCGCCCCTGGCGCGCCCCGCGCGCCAGGGAGGGGGTTTCAGCGCCGATCCAAGAAATCAGCGCGAACCTCCGAAAGTTCACGCCAGTGCAATTTTTTGTGCCTCTAGTTTTAAGGCGGGCTTATCCCTCTACTTGCGGAATGGCATGAATAGAAAAGAAAGTCTGGTGACGATTTTTCGATCACTTGTGGACTATCGTTCAATATTCTTTCGACAATTTTTAATGTTCCTTCCAAAATCCGCCTGCAGGAGGACATGCCCGACCTAACTCTAGTGTGGGCGGCCTCCAGCAGAGGGTGGCGTCAAGCTGGAGGGGTGCGGGGCGCTTTCGGCCCTCTTCCGTGAGCGCTGGTCCTTCCTTTCTTTTCTTCTTCCTCCTCCTGCACTCTACCTCTTCTTCCTCCTCCTGCCTCTACTTCCTCTACCTCCTCCTGCACTCTTCCTCCTGCTCCTCCTCATCCCTCCTTCCTTTCTCTACCTCCTCCTCTGCAGATTCCTCAGAACTGGTTTATTGCTTAGCGCGCCTGATCACAGGATCTGTACTTCTGGGTCACGTCGTGACGGATCTGTTAGTCAGAATTCTTTAGTTGCGGGCTCTCTACTGAGGATGTTTTGGCTAGGACTCCGGATTCTGGATTGTCCATTCATGTTCCTATGAGATTTCTCGAGAATATTTCATGAAGGATGTTTGTTGTAAGGGTTCCGTACAACTTCTGTATCATTGGGCGTTCTCAAGTAAAAGAATATCTCTTCAGATTTTTTGTCGTTCGGATTTCGCAAGTAGTTTTTTTCACTAGCGACTCCTTGGCCAGGACTCCGAACATAGGAGTCCTCATTCATATTCCTTGCTGATGATTTTGAGGATCCCTCAGTAATGGTTATTTCGTAATGACTTGTTGGTAAGGGCTCCTGAGTAAGACTTCCCGAGTACGGTCTTCACACGTAATATCGCTTCATTAAGGATGCCTCTGCCAGGGTTCCCTGGGGAGGCTTCGTCCGTAAGCAATCTTTATGAGGGGTGCCCACTACGGCACGTTGATTGAGGATCCTGTTTTAAGGAGTCCTTGCCAACGGAAGGTGCTCACCACACTACGAAGTCCTGTCTGAGGAATCTCATGTTGGAAACATTATGAAGAAAACCTTTGAAAGAGCGTGTTCTGTGGACGTTTGGCAGCGGGAGGCGGATCGAACCGGGTCCCCCGCCCCTGAATTGCAAGGGGGGGTTCCAGAGGGAGCGGGGGCCCTCAACTGAAGGGGGGGGGTGTTCGAACCGAGGTGGTGGCCCCTCCCGCCCCCGCAGGGGTGGCCCCCCCTCAATTGTAGGAGGGAGGGTGTTCGAAAAGGGGGCGGGTTCGACCCCTCCACTTCCTTGAATTGCAAGTGAAGGCGTGGGGGGGTTCGAATCAGCCCCCCCCTTCAATCGACGACGGCAAGCGCCGACGCCAGCGCCGGCGCTGGCGCCAGCGCCGGCGCCGACGACGACGATGACGACGACGCGAAGACGACGACGACGCGAAGACGGCGACGACGACGACATCGGTGACGGCGACGCCGCCGCCGCCGACGACGACGACGGTGACGGCGACGCCGCCGCCGACGACGACGCAGACGACGGCGACGACGACGGCGACGACGGCGACGGCAACTCGCATGCTCGAGCGAGCGGGCGAGAGGACCGACTCCCTCCTTCCCTCGCTCGTTCGCTTGCATGCTTGCTCCAGCTAGCGAGCGAGCGGACGAACAAGCGAGCACAATGATTTCAATCAACCGCCCACCCGACCCGAACCGCCCGACTCGCACGCTCGCTCGCTCGACAGGGCGCGCGAGCAAGCGAGCACCATGCATTCAATGTTTACGCCGTTCGACCCGACCCGCCCGACTCTCTCTCTCGCTTGCTCGAGCGAGCGAGCGAGAGGACCGACTCCCTCCTTCCCTCGGTCGTTTGCTCGCATGCTTGCTCCAGCTAGCGAGCGAGCGGGCGAGCAAGCGCGGACAGTGATTTCAATCACCCGCCCACCCGACCCGAACCGCCCGACTCGCACGCTCGCTCGCTCGCTTGCTCGACCGGGCGCGCGAGCAAGCGAGCACCATGCATGTAATGATTACTCTTTGAAACGAGCCGCCCTCACTCTGTGAAGCTCATACAACTTTTAACCAATAATGTGCGCGGCGCTAAGGCAAGAGCCACATCTTGAAAACCACCCGCCCTCAAACGGTGAAGCTATCGCCACATGTTGCAACGAAAGGGCGCGGAGCTAAGGCGAGAGCCACATTTTGAAAACCACCGTCCCTCAATCCGGGAGGCTCTTGCACATTTTGACAGCGAGTGTGCAAGGCGCTGAAGCGAGAGTCACATGTTGAAAACCACCCGCCATCCATCTGTGAAGCTGTTGCCAATTTTTATGTGTCAGGGTCACAACTGGTGAGCGAGACTAAGGTGAAACGCCTGGCCCGCCTTTTCGACCAGTCTTGGGGTGCGACAGGGAAAACGTATCTATACGGAAAGAGAGTGGGAAGGGAGGACGAGGAATAGGAGGACGAGGATGAGGAGGACGAGAAGGAGGAGGAGGACACGGACGCGAAAGAAGGATGATATTGATGATGATGGTGATGCTGATGATGACGATTGTGCTGCTGCTGCTGCTGCTGATGCTGATGCTGATGCTGATGCTGATGATGATGATGATGATGATGATGATTATGATTATGATGATGATGATGATGATGATGATGATGATGATGATGATGATGATGATGCTGATGATGCTGATGATGATGATGATGATGATGATGATGATGATGATGATGATTGTGATGCTGGTGGTGGTGATGATGGTGATGCTGGTGGTGGTGATCACGATGCTGCTGCTGATGATGATGCTGATGATGATGATGATGATGATGATGATGATGATGGTGGTGGTGGTGATGATGCTGTGGAGGTGGATGAGGAAGGGGTGGAGAAGAGGTGGGGAACAGACGAGCGAAATGGAGTTGGAAAGATAATGCCTCCTTCGCGAGGGGCGTATGAGGGGAGGACGGGACCGCCCGCGTCGCTGCCAGGTGCCCTGGCCGCGGGAGGGACCCGCCGTCTTCACAGGCCTGCGGCGGCAGCGGCCCAGTGGCATTGTGTGTCTTTTCTTTGGGGTGGGTGTGGTGTGTGTGGATTGGGGTGGGGTGCGTGGGTGGGGAGAGGGGGAGGGGGGAGGGGGCAAGCTAGGTGCGCTCGCGTCATATCTGACGTCCTACCCCACCCACCCAACCCTTACCA
>CAUYUJ010014236.1:140157-142657 GCA_963575745.1 Prorocentrum cordatum | reverse complement strand
GCGCCCCGTATGTCCTCGATTTCCAGAGCTGGGAGCGGTGCACGTTGGATACGTTCACGAATATATGCGAAGAGCTGCTCTAACTTTTCCAGGTCTTGGCCCTTGGGGCTCCGTAGCACCTCCCGCTGCTCGGTCTTCTCCGCAAGGATCTCGCTGGGATGTGCTGCGGTGCGCTGGCCAGCCTCGAACTCCTCAAGTCCCAACGGCGTCTGCCGAATATTGCGGTGCAACGCTTTGACAGCTGGTGCCGTCTCGCTACACTCTCGAAACTGCGCCAATGACTTACTGATGGCCCGATGCTGGCTCCGTCTGGCGATGCAAATCACGAAACCGACAGCCGTGGTGAGTGCTGTGGCTGGCTTTGTCTCCAGAAAACCAAGAGACGACTTCCGCCCGCCCCGCCTGACATGGTCGCGTGGTCGAAGAGAGGCATGGCAACCTGCAGGTACTTTATCAAGCAAGTCTTGGATTGCCTGACGAAGATCCTCCAGCTGCTTGCTTCCGTTGCCACGTCTCTTGTGCTGCTGATAGCAGGTGGCCACCGTAGATAAACGAGTCCACCAGCCGCTGACTTCGCCCCTCAGTGCTGCTGTGCGCTGAGGTTTCGACTGCTGTACTGCATGCACCGTGAAACTCGGCGCGTATCCCCGTGAAAGGGTGGGAGCGGACAAGCCGTGGTGAGCGTGCACCGCTTCTTCCACAGTCCGCACCCAACTACAGTAGAGTGTGCCGATGTATGGCGAAGCAAGAGCTCCGAGTCGAAACGCTACGGAACGAGCAACAGCAACAGCAGGGGGACAGGGCGAGTTCGGAGAGAACCCGATATTTCTCCTGGCGTTCATCCAAGTCTCTTCTAATATATTGAAATCGACCTCGGGGGGCCCTGAGGTCGCCGACTAAAGCTGGGGCGGCTCCTCCTGGGCGTCTGCCGCAGGGGCATTAACCTCGGGGTTCGCTACGGGGCCTGAATTATCACACTGAGAGTTTGCCTCGGCGGCTGAAGCAGGCACGGGTGCAGCTGCAGCGGGGGGGGGGGGCGGCAACTCCGAAGCTGGGCTCGTCGGCCCACGGGTCGTACTCGGAGAAGCCGTCCCAGTCGGAGTCGGGGGCTTCCTCGGTGACGTCGAGACCTGTGCCCTCGGCACCTGGCGCCTCCTCCTCTCCTTCCCTCTGACCAGCATTCAAATCCGTGCTCAAAACTTCACCGGGCCAAGTGGCAATCTTGCTATTCCGTTTTTCAAGCGCACACTGCCTGGCTACAGCTTGCTTCTTCTTATTGAGAGACGATTTGGGGCCCTCAGTTGCCTGCTTCTGAGGCCTCTGGGCCAGGGGGAGCCTCGGGGCTAGCTCGAGAAGCCTCGTTGAAAGTTGAGCTCCCGACCCCGCAAGTTCGATTCGCAACCCTACATGTGGTCGCCAGGACACTTCACACACAGCTTGCACACTACGTATGTACGAACGGGCCGCAGGGCAGACGACCAAGCAAGCTAAAGTGTGAGGGCTTGCGGCCCCCCCCTGGGGTACAAGTGGATTCGAACGAACTAGTTATAGCCCGCCCCCTGTGCGCTCGAGAAAACCTGTCGTTTCGAGGGCGGCTGGGGTGAGATTCCAATCCGCTGTGATAATCCAGGACAGCTAGAGCACAGAGACGAGGCTGGCTAACTTACGGAAGCGGGTAACATTCTGGTCACGAGGCTAACTTACGGAAGCGGGTAACATTCTGGTCACGAAACCCAATGGACGAGTGACCATAAAAGGTGATGTACACAACTGGAAACCCTTTGCAATGCACTAGTGTTGGAAGGAATCCATCGAAAGCGGACCCACGGTCGGCCTTCACCCTTGAAGCCGCTTTGGCCTCATCTAAAATGTGCACAGGGAGATGCTTACGAGCATGCAAGAACTCACCTCCATCACATGAGTTGTCCGAGTCCTGCGACTGGAACCACTTCGCCTTGGCCCTGGCGCTGTCGGTGAGAAGCTTGCGGGAACTGTCCTTCGCCTCCTTCCTCCACGCAGCAATGCCCTTGCCCATGGCGTGAGTTTCGCAATATGAAATAATGTCGTACTTGGCCTGCTGTAAGTGTTGAACGTGTCCCCACGACTTGTCCCCCATGCAACTGATATTGCCAAAGAAAAACAATAGTGATCTATCTTCAGAAGGCTCCTTATCAGCAGTGGAGGCCCCCGTGTCTCGTGACGCCGTCAAAGAGCTTGATACCAAAGATCCAGTGCAGGCACTGAAGCCTGAAGATGCTGAAATACCAGTAGACGCACTGATCCCCGATGTGGCCGACCCAGCACTCGCGGTGCTGGTGCTCGTGCTCCTCGCCGAGCCACACGACGAAGAGCGAACTGCTACATATAGTCACTCCTTCTTCTCGCCGTCGGGCGAGTCCTGGCAGGCGGCCTTAGCAGCGTCGGCAGCCGCCTGTGCTGCCTGGGCCTTGAACTTCGCGGCCGGGAGGCGCGCCGCCGTCTCCTTCAGCTCCTGCTCCTT
>CAUYUJ010014236.1:76453-136453 GCA_963575745.1 Prorocentrum cordatum | reverse complement strand
GCTGATGATGATGATGCTGATGATGATGATGCTGATGATGATGATGATGATTATAATGATGATGATGCTGCTGATGATGATGCTGATGATGATGATGCTGCTGATGCTGATGATGATGATGATGATGCTGATGATGATGATGATGATGATGATGATGATGATGTTGATGATGATGATGATGATGATGCTGATGATGTTGGGGAGTATGAGGAGGAGGATAAGGAGGAGGAGGAGGGGGAGGAGGATGATGACCACGACGACGACGACAACGACGACAACGACCACGACGACGACGCCCCCCCCCACAATGATCATACACATTCCCCCTTCACCCCTCTAGTCCTTCCTGGCTTCCCTCCTCTTGCTCTTCTCCATTATGTTTTGCTACGTTGCCAGCCGCAACCTAGTCGATTGCAATCTAAACCGAGACAACCAGATACATTGCACGCCACAGGTTGGCACCGACCCGAACGAACGCCACAGGGTTGCATTCCAACCACTTCAATGCGAAGCGACTGCAATCTTTCGCGGCGCATTGCAATCCAATCGGCTGCGTTGCAATCGATCACTCGGAATTCCTTAGTTGAGGGTCTTCTCGCACCTCCTCTCTCTCATCCTCATCTGCCCCATCTTCCTCCTCCTCCTCCTCCTCTTCCTTCTCATCCGCCTCATCTTCCTCCTCTTCCTTCTCATCCGCCTAGGTCCCCTTGTTGTGAAGGGTTTCAACACGAACCCTGTGGAGGATCTCTACAGGAGTCCTTCTTTGAAGGGTTTCAATAGAAATGCTCCCGAGGAGGATTTCAATGGGAGCTTCCTGTGGGGGATTTCAATAGGAATCCTTATGTGGAGGATTTCCTCCTTCCTCTTCCTCCTCATCCGCCTCATTTTCCCTCGCCCTCCTAATCCGCCTATTTTTCTTTCTTGTGAAGGGTGTCACCCTGTCGTGGGGGATTTCGTTCGGAAACCTTATGTGGTGGCTTTCACTAGAAGCCTTCTCCTCGTCAGCCTCACCTTCCTCCTCCTCCACATCCGCCTCCTGTTTCTTTTTGTTAAGGGTTTCAATAAGAATCCTTTGAGAAGAGGACAGATGAAGGGCGAAGAGAAGGAGCAGGAGGAGGAGTACGAGGAGGATGAGGAGCATGGCGAGGGTGAGGCGCAACACATTACTCACGCACCTGCTTGTGGAGCTGCGTTCGCAACTGGATTTGCGCTTAACGCTTCGAAGCGGAGAGCAACGGGCAGAATGAACGCAGGAGCAGCAGGATGAAGAGGCAGGTGAGGAAGAGGAGGGCGGGGAGGAAGAAGAGGAGGGTGAGGAACATGACGACGGTGGGGAGGAACAGGTTACCCACAAAGGTAGTCGTGGAGCGGCGTTCGCGACTAGTTTTGGTGAAAAATGTTTCGTAGCGAAAGGTTACTCTCAACACTTGTTGTGGAGCTGCGCTCACAACTCGATTTGTGAGCGACGCCTCGAAGCGGAGAGGGGGGGGGGGGGCAGAATTAACAGGAGCAGGAGCAGCAGGAGGAGGAGTAGGCCGAGGAAAAAGAGGAGGGTGAGGAGCATGACGAAGGTGAGGCGGAACACATTACTCACAAAACTACTTGTGGAACGGCGTGCACAACTAGTTTTGTGAGTAATGTTTCGCAGTGGAAGTTTTTTCGCAAAACTTGATGTGCAGTTGCGGTCACACATATATTAGTGAGTAAAGCCTCGAAGCGGAGAGCAGCGGGCATAATGAAGAAGATGAGCAGGAGCAGCAAGAGGAGGAGGGTGAGGAGAACGAAGAGGATGGTGAGGAGAACGACGACGGTGAGGAGGAACACGTTACTCGGAAAACTAGTTGTGGAGCGGCGTTCACAACTAGTTGTGTGAGTAATGTTCCGCGGCAGGAGGTTACTCGCAAATCAAGTTGTGGATTTGCGTTCACAACTAGATTTGTGAGTGATGCCTCGAATCGGAGAGGAGGGGGCTGAGTGAAGAGGAGAAGGAGGAGGAGGGGGGAGGAACAGGAGGAGTAGGAGGGGGGAGAAGAGGAGGGTGAGGAGCATGACGAAGGTGAGGAGGAACACATTACTCACACAACTTCTTGTGCAGCGGCGTTCACAACTAGTTTTGTGAGTAATGTTTCGTAGCAGGAGGTTACTCGCAAAACTGGTTGTGGAGCTGCGTTCACAATTAGATGCGTGAGTAACGCCTGGAAGCGGAGAGGAGGGGGCACCCCCTCCCCCTCTTCCTCCTCCTTCTCCTCCTCCTCCTCTTCCTCCTCGGAGTCTTCGGAACAGGCGAAATCGCGAACACCACCGAAAACCTTCAGACCAAAAAAAAAACAAAAAACATAATTTCGGGAGAACCTTGCCGTGCCGGCCCCCCTCCCCAGAAGTTTTCCCGTTTTGTTTTGTTTTCTGAAGTTTCTCGGTGGTTTTCGCGATATAGCTGACTCCGAAGAGGAGGAGGAGGATGAGGGATTCGGATAGGGGGAAGAGAAGGACACGGAGAGTTAAGATATCGATCGGCGGCCGCGGTAGAGACGAATATGTATGATCATGTGGGGGGGGGGGGGCGTCATACACACACACATATATATATACACATACATCTATATATATATATATATATATGGTGTGTTCATCTACATCCAAGCATATGTTTGTATACATACATGAATATCCATGATGTATACTCATAGGTTTCATATATGTATTAAAATGTCTAAATATGAATGCACAAATGCGGGCCGTTCTGGGCAAGACCTCGCCTTCAAGGATCGAAGTAGTCGTCATCTCTTCCTTGGTGGAAGGCGGCAGAAGGCCAGCGGACGGCGGCAGAAGTACAAGACGCACCCCCAAGAGATGCCAAGTTTATGGGCTGAGAGTCTCCCGAGTCGGACATGTCGAGGAAGATTGGGGACGCCTCCCCCCTTTCAGTATCGTTTCGCCGACCCTTATCCTTATCCCCATCCCCATCCAGATCCCCGCATCTCAGCATCGCCTGTATCCCCATCTGGGGGGGTAAAGCGGGCAGTGGGGCCCAGGCTACGCCGCTGGGGATCAAAGCAGGTTCGACGATGCTCACCCTTGGGTCGCGCAGCCCCCCAGGGTGCAGAGCCTGAGCCAGATGCAGAAGGTTTTTGCTTCGGCGTGCCCGTTTGGTGGATTCTTCGCTGGAGCTCTGGACGTGGAGGAGGAGGAGAAGGAGGAGGAGGAGGAGGAGGAGGCAGCCCTCCCCCCCTTGCGCGCGCAGACGACACGCTCGTGCCACTCGTCATCGCCATTGCGGCCGCAGCCCGCCCGCCCGCGCCGTCCGCCCCCACGGGGCCTTCCCGCCCGCCCGGGCGAGGGAGCTCGCCAGGAGCCAATGTTTGCAAGGTTCGCGGGGGGGAGCGTGAGATGTGAGGGCTGGAAGAAGCATGACGCAGCAGGGAAGACGAGGGAGTGCGCAGGGAGGGGAGGGCGGAGGCGGGATCGGCGGGAGAGGGGCTACGGTCTGGAATTTCTGATTAGCCTGTTGCGCTGCTGGGTCTGGCCCACCACGCTACGGTGCGACGCGCTATCCAAGTCCCGGACCGCTGCCCGGATCGCGCCGAACTGCTGCCCGAGACTTGCGTTTCGACCAGGACACGAATGGATGGGGTACGTGCTTTCTTTGCTTTTGGCCCCCCTGGGTCCTCCACAGGCCGCAGGATTGCTTGAACACGGCTCAGGGCGAAAAGCTGGTCCTTGGGGAGGACCCTGGGGTCCAGGACCTGCTTCCCTCAGGACCCGTTCGTCTCATGCCAAGGAGCGGCTCGGAGGGGGGGCGTCTTGCGCGCGACCTCGGGCCCCCGCGGAGAGGCTCCCACATCCCTTCTGAAGCATCACAAAAGCGTGACGACTGTTTTACCATCGTTGGCTAAGCAGCCTCGAGCTTAGACCCTGATCCTTACAGTTGACACGCCCAATGACGATTCACAGCTTAGCGATGTGCCCTCATAATCAGAGGCAGGGGGAATCCTCAGAGCGGCATCGAGATGAGGCCATGCCAATCAATCGGATAGGGGCGTGTCCCAGGCCAGTAATTTGCGGCTTCTGGATGCCGTTCCCGGGTGAAAGCGACGATTCGGGATGAACATCTGGGCCGGGGTAAGTGGTCCAGATTTCTGGGGCGCGGACGTCACTGATAAATGCAGCAGCGTCGGAGCGGGGTGTTTTTGCGAGCGAAAGATGGTATATCATATACCTTTCTGAGATCATGGGTGCTTTTCACAGTGTTGCTGGGAAGTTTATACCCTTACGGTGACAGGTTGGGGGTATAAATTTTCCAGCCGCCCTGGGACTGGCGCCCCCGATCGCAGAACAGTATATCCGTAACGGCGTCGCCCCCTGTCGCCAGCCCCATCTCCCAGAGAATGGGGCATGCGAGAGCTATGTTGTGAGGACTGGGCACCGTCGTGAAGCAGCGTCGGAACTCCGAACGGGGGCCACTGGAGATATTCACCAGGTGCCTTGCAGATGTTGGCCTCTTGGGACCCCCTTGGGGGTGCTCTTGGACCACTCTCGGGGGCATCTTGGGAGCCTCTTGTGCCGTCTTGGGACCATCTTGGGCGCCTTGGAGCACTCTTGCGCCGTCTCGGAGGCCTCTTGTACCGTCTTGGGGGCCTTTTATGAAGAATTGTGGCGCCGAAAGCGCGAAGCTTGCGCCCTCTACGAGGGTTTAGGAGTTCGGGGGCGCGAAGGCAGCGTGCTTTGCCGGGGGTCATGGCTTTCTGGTCTCGGGAGCGCGAACACAGCGTACTTGTGAGGGCTTGTGGCCTTGGGGACGCGACTATTGCGTACTGCAAGAGGAGATATGACCTCGGTGGCGCGAATATGGTGTAACGTGCGAGAGATTCTGGCTTTGGTGGCGTGGCCCTCAACAAATATTGCGAACCCCCCAGGTGGTGGTAGTCAGGGCCCTTTTCGCCCCCCCCCCCCCTCCGCGCGGACTACACCAAGTCACAGTAGGAAGAAGAAAGCAGGACTTTAACACTGCAGACTGGTAACTGGAACTGGCGCAGGGATCAGCAAGCCTAATCCGAGGGGCCTCGTGGCCCCACAAGGGTGCCAGCGGATTTCATCCTTGTCTTTGCCCGTTTCGCATTCGTCGTTGCCAGTCAGCATGTGATAAGGACGCGCCACCCCAGGGGTCTGCTGTCAAGTCGTTTGTTTGCACGCTGTGTCCTCCAGGTAGTGCTGCTCGCTTTGATTGCGAGAAAGGCTTGACACAGCATCAGCGGATCTAGCACAAGAGACGGAACACAGTGTCACTGATTATCGTTGGTATCAGTGTCTGCCCGTACTGTGGCATAGATTTTCGTCAGAGGCACAGACTGCTGCGACATCTTACGAGCAGGAGGTGGATAAGTGTCAGCAAGCGGTTTGGCCATGGGACTGCCCTCTCTGACCAAAGCTGAATTGCAGAGGCTGGGCGCCCAGACCTGAGAGCTCGCTACAACAAGTCGCCAGGAGGAACACAGTCACCCCCTCGTCAGCGGTACAGCGCTCATTGCCAGGATTGGGCACGCCCTGTCGGCATAATCGTCCCTGCAATGTACAGTTTTCTCACATATGCAATTGAGACACTCTACAAGAACCCCTTGGCAACAACAAATTGTCTTTTGCCCGCAAAGAGTGGCGCTGCGCGCCCGCTGGAGTCAGATCCTCTGGGGAGATGGCGCCTTCTTGGCCTCACGAGGTCGACTGTGCGCACGACTGGCCTTCTCTCCCTGGAGCGGGGCGCCCGAGGGGCCCCCTGATCGGAAAGACCCGCTCTGTGGTCGCTTGAGGGGGGGGGGGCTTCAGCCCGGCCCCCCCAACGGCACCCAGCACTGTGGCCTCCACTCCTCTCCTCCTCCTCCTCCTCCTCCTCCAGCTGCTGTCGCGGCTTGAAACACACACTCGCCGCAGCTACTGAAATTGCTAGGGCACACCGTTCAGAGGCAGCGATGTTTTCTTTCCTCGTGCGGGGCCCGCGCTCTTCGTGAGAAAGGGTGTAGCCGCGCCCGTCCTCGCCGCAGGCTTCCCGCCAGTGCGACGTCGACAAGTATCACTCCATCTGAACAACATGGGCGACGGCGCCCCCAGGACGCTGGGGCACATTCGTGCAGTTTCATACAACCCTATGCATCTGTGTGGACTACGCGGGGAAGAGGTTTCTTCAGAATTTGGAAATGTGGGGGCACTATTACTTCAGGGGACTGGTCGGCGGAAAGGATCAGGTGAACCCCATCGAGTTTTTCGCCATTCGATGCACTACGAAATATCATCTGGATTCTCGAGATCATCGAACAAAGCTTGTGGCACGAGCATTATGTTGCATTCAAAGGTCTTCCCCCAGCGATTCGTAAGAAAGATTTTCGCCCCGCCCGTGGATCTGGAAGGGCGCTGCGGCGCCGTGAGATTAAAGTCGGGAAGCATGGACGTGCTGTTTGCATCGCTTTACTACCCAGTCTATTCGAGTGTGCGCGCAGGTCGAGCGGAACAACGACGAATTGTGACACGAATGACGGCCTGGGTCCGAAAGATATTGCAATCTATTGGAGGAATGTGCACACCAATTCTTGGCATGGACCTGAAAGACGGTTTGGGCAACGCCCGGGACCACGCATTCGAAGGCGACACGATTCCTGCTGAGGATACGGACGTGGAGGACCGGACCTGTATCGGACCTTTCGACAGGGACCCCGAAGGGGTCGCAGGTACGTCTCTTCGGCACCTGCTGGTGGACACTCACATGTGCGCGATTAACGCATTCATGCCGCTGGGCCCGACGTTCTTTGGGGTGGGCTCGTCCACGTCTCGCATAGACTTTCTAGTGATTCCTCAGCAGCTTCGGCGGCACGTGCGACGATATGTTATTCTGCACGGGGCGGGTCGAACATTACAACCGATATCGGCACCAGATGATCGCGAGCATCGACCCATTTTGATGGAATGCAAGTGCGATTTCCAGGCGCAGCTTGGGGGGCGCAAGACGGCTTGGGATTACGATCGAATCATGAGATGTGTATCTGGTCGCTCGTCGTGCACGGCTTCGATCGAGGAGATACAGGGGCCGATTTGCGCTATTCCTGAGGAGGGGTGGGTCCGCCTGTGCTCAAGGGCGACAGTGGACGAAGCGTGGGACTCGGCGATGAGTCTCATGGTCCCGGTGGCACAGGATATTTGTTTCGAAGAAGTCGCAGCAGGAGATTGAACTATCACAATTGGACAGGGAACGATCTTTTTTACAGCGTGAACGGAAGCGGCTCAGAGGCAGATACATTGGTACTTTTCATTGCCGTGATCCTGGAGGTGTGACTGAGGACGGCCCGGGGCAAAAGAGCGACATTGAATTGCTGTTGGCTCGAACTACCGTTCGCATGCGACATCTATCGAAGTGGATAAATAGAGAAAGGGAGGCGCCGCGCACGGCCGAGCTGAACGAGGCGTGGAAAGCACACGACCACTTCAATGTGCAGCGAATTATACGACGGCTGTCAAAGAGAGGCGCGGGACCGCGACACAGAAAGTATTGTGTGCTGAAGTCCGAGAACAGCGAAGCCCAGGAGATCTCTGAGTTTCTGCGTCGCCCCGCCACGGCTGGTGGACTGGGGGCCTCTCGGCGCGACCTACAGGCTGAGCTGGTTGAGAGGTTCGGCCGCCCGCGCGCCGACGGATGGGGCGCTTCAGATGTCGCGCGCTATAACGCCATGCAGTTCGAGCACATGGACGCGGCCAGGCAAGATTTGCGCGCGATCATTTGTCAGTTGAGAAAAGCTTCGAAGCGACGGGCTACACCGACACGGCCGCTTCCATCGGGGCTCTGGCTAGTATTGTTGGACGAGGAAGGCTGGAACAACTATCGCGGTGGCGGAGTCGGTGCCGAGTTGCGCCCAGCCTCGGCCCAGGCCTTTAGTGGGCGTGTTCTGGATCTGCTTGCCAGCTTTCGCAGAACATCAGCAACGCCGCTTCTATTTGATGTGTCAGCCTGCTGTGGGCTGGACAAACATCACGGGAAACCAGGTGCTGCAAGTCAGAGATGGGTCCATATTTTCTGCCCTCTGGGCAGGGCTTGGAACTCGCATTTGCGGGTCAGAGCTCGGCGACGTCGCGAAACTCTTCCATATGTATGTCATGGTTTTGCAAAGAAGCGCAGGAGGGAAGATGCAATATTAACTCAATGCTGTACCTCGTGGAGACTGCAGAGGCAGGGATATTCTCACGTGATTGTTAACGGAGATGCGACGAATGCTTTTTCTAGTGTATCGGGGGATGTTATGCTGGATATTTTGCCATCGCTTTACTTGGAGGAAGACGTCAGGTTTCAACATCAGAGGATTATTCAGAGTGCGTGTCAGATTATTACCGCAGATGAGACGATTTGCTTACGCCCGAGCACGGGCGACTTGATGGACCACCCGAACGCCGCGCGAGGCTTTCCTTACTTCTATCAGAAAGGCCCCGAGCCTTTTTTGGGGATTCGTCAACGTACGACGTCGAGCTTTATGGCGTTGGTCACGGAGCCGAACGGGGTCTCGACGGACGTCGGCCTGTCCCTGTTCGCGGATGATATCGTACGAAGCATGTCGTCCCTGGGCCAGGCCCACCACCACAACGCATGGGAGGTGATGCACGTCACTTGCTGGCGCTCGCCCGCGTCAGCAGCGAGCGCCTGCAGCGCGCGCTGAATCAGATCGGCGTGGCCCTGAACCCCGAAAAAAGAATCTCCCTGGTCGAGCTCGTAGGTCCTGGTTCTCTCGGGCAACGGCGCTTAGTCTTCAGTTGGGCCGTGTCCACCTCGGGCAAGGTTGGGGGGTGCATGCGAGTCCTTGGGAACTGGCTGACGACGCGCGGCCCCCTTCAGGTCGAAAAATGGAAACGGATTCAAGCAAGGAGGGAAGGCTGAGGGAATATCACTTTGTTCTTGCGGCACGCGGCGCTGCTGAGCGTCAAGAGGATGGCCGCGATCGCGTTCGTCCAGTCGGCCCTTCTCTCGGGGATGGAGGCAAGGATTCCTGACAAGAGTTTTTGTGCTGCAGTTGATCAGGTTTTGCACCGAGCGATGGGAAGGGGTCTGGGTATCTCGGGACTCGAGGATCATGGCGATCAGGTGCTCCGCCGCTGGTCTGCGGCACGTATGTGGGCACGCTGGCGAATCCTACCCTGCGACAGAGAGCTTCGGGTGAGGAGGTTGAGGTGGTATCAGAGCTGGGGCAGGTTCCCCGAGGCCCATCGGCAGGCCAGAGCGAGTGTATTTGGGCGTCTTGGCTCCGAGGAGGTGGTCGCCGCATCTTAGACATTGGCCAGTGGGCTCGGCAGGTACTTGAGGACCCCACGTTCGGTTTCGAGGGCTCGAAGGAGCTCCAGTATCTTCTTCCTCCAGGTTATCCGCTCCTCAAGCTCCTCTTCGATCAGGAATTCGTCGAGTGGGCCGATATCGACTTCTCGATACTGCGGGCCCAGGCCCTCTCGCACCCGGCCCCCCCTCCAGGCTTCGAGGCTCCGCTCGTGATTGGCGACGACGTTTCGGACGATGTCGCGATCGAGGGCCCCTACCTGTGCAATCTCACGACGGCCGAGGGCGGGGCTTGCGGGGAACGCTTCGCGTCTATGAAGCGTTTGTTGCTACATGCGGGTCGGGTCCACTCGGTTAGGAACGAGGCCAGCCTGTTGACTGTCACTAATCAATGCTTTCGTTGCTTGCAGGCCCTGGACTCACGAGAGAACGCGCAGAGGCACGTGATGCGGTCTCATCAGCGCAATCGTTGCGAAATGGGGCGGGGTTCTTATTCGCAGAGTGAGATCATCACTCCACCGTCTTTGGCGTGCCCGATCTGCACTTACCTGGCTCAAGACTTGTGCCCTTTGCAACGGCGCATTCAGACGCGCTGTTCTCTGCCGCCCCCCCCCCAAAAAAAAAAAAACTGGCACTGCGCAGACTGCGACATGGGGCTGGACCTCGGCGCGCTGCTTCAGGGGCACCAGGCAAAAGCGGGCGATCCTGCAGACGGCGCAATTCCAGACAAAAAGGGACGGATCGCATCAATGACAGACGACGCAGACGAAGATTTTGCAAAAGTGGAAGGGGGATTGAAGGCAAAAGACATTCAACAGGCCCTGAACAAACTCTTGAAAATGGCTTGCCAACACGCTCAGCAGTTGAAGGGGCATGGCAGCCTCGGAGTGGCTCTCGATAGTCTCGCCAGGGGAGTGCAGCCCCGTAGTCGCGGCCAAACGAGCAGGCAAGCAGTGCGCCGAAGTCGCGGCGATCCAGGAGCTCAAGGCGAAGGTTGGCCCTCCTCATTTGTACATCGCGCGCGCCGCGAAGGTTCAAATCATTGAAGGAGGACGAGCATGTGAAGACACTCCTGCAGCCGTCGCAGGTGCTGAGCGCTTTTTACGACAAGTTTTCCTCGGTGGCTTCGCAGGAGGAGTTGGGATTGGTCATTCGTCATTTCAGGGTTGGCAAATGTTACAGCGAGAAGTTCTGCCGCATCCAGTTCAGCACAGCGGACGGTTTTCATATTCCGTTGTGAGAGGGCCAGCCAGGGGTGTCGAAGCTACTCATGGAGCAGGCTCTAGTCAAGGCGCTGGTTCACATTGGAGGTCGACTCAAGCTGGGAACGGCGCCAGTCGGTCACCTGGAGATGATGGCCCAGAAGCTGCTGGATCGGTCCAAACCCAAGGGAGGCAAGAGTCGTGGCAGTGCAGATTAGGAGCACTACGCGAAAGGATTCGTAACAAGGAGTTGAGTTCTCTGTCGGCAGAAGCATATGCATATTCGGTGTCCTAGACTGCATCCTCATCGGCTAGGCCCAGTCAGAACGCTTCCCCTTGTGGGGTACACGTCGCCACTGTCCTGATGTGCCTTCAGGGGGCCTGGGTTGGATTTTGATCGCCCTTGCCCGCCTTATGTGTCGGCACACGGGTCAGGTTTTGCTGCCTCGAAGCTTCGGGCCGAGCCGCATCTACATATTGAAGTATCTGGGAGTTGGAATTGGGATGTCTCTGTATGGGGACTTTTTTGACGCCCGCGTCTCGGGCGACCTCCACCTCTCCATCCCCGCCTGATGAGCTGAAGCTGGCCTCGTCGCATTTCGAGGCACCGCCCAGCCGCTGCCCTCCTTCTCCCTCCTCCTCTGAGGATGTCGTGAGGGCAGTCTTTTAAACTGTGAGCTCACTCCCCCCTCCGCTGCGGCTTGCTTGCTCTTCTCTTGCTTTGTCCTCGCCCCCTCCCGCTTTCGTGCTCTTCCTCTCTGTCGCCTCTCTTGCCCCGTCGTTCTCCTCTCGTCTGTCGTTGCTTGCTTGCTGGGGAGTGGTCTCGAATTCGGGAGGGCCCGGGTGCTCCAGGGACCTGCCTGGGGCCCGCCGTCCTGGAGGCATCGGCCCCTGCGGAGCCCGAGAGGTTTTCGCCTCCCGCTCGCACGGGTCAATCTCTTTGCGATCGGTCTCGCACTCGCTCGACTGCCAGGCTCCACGGTGCGCTTTACCCTGACCTCGACCGCATACTCGTTCGATCGATTGTCAGAGGTGCTTTGTTGTAAACTACGGTTAGCAGCAGCAGGCATGAAACATCAGACATGCAGCGCAACGACGATGGCGGTGGCGGCAGCGGCGGCGGCGGCAGCGGCGGCGGCAACCGCGACCACGACCACACCCACGACTACGACCACAACGATGACGACGACGACGGCGACGGTGGCGACGACGACGACGACGACGACGACGACGACGACGACGTCCGACAGGGGCGGGGCTTGGGTGTTGAACCCTCCCCCCTCGTGCGCCAAGGAGGGTTGGGAGGGTGGTGTGGAGAGAGGGGGCGGCTCTGTGTGAATGGGGCGTCTCATTCGCCGGGTGCTTTGCATGTTGGGTGTGGGGGGGGGGGGGGCGGTGTCGACATGCCGGGGAACATGACGCACCCCAAGCGCCCGTGAAGGGCGCTCTCTTCCAGATCGCTGGGCGCCATGCGGCAGCAGCGGCCGGCGCGCTGGGGTCCGGCGCTCCCGCGCCCGACGCCACCCCCCCTTCTTCCGCCGCGCGCCAGAGGTCCCTCTCTCGCCCAGGGCCACTCCGTGTGTGCAGGCGAGCGCGTGCCCTCTCTCCGCGGCCGTCCTCGCCTCCGCCTGCCCCCTCGATGTGGATCTGCCGCTCCGCGGCCCGAGCCTGGGCCCTCCCGCGCCGAGCGATCGCCAGCGCGGCGACAAAAAAAACAGTGGAACGGGCGCCCAGGGGAGTGGCACATTCGATCGCTGGACTTGGAGACGCCACCTTCTGGATCTTCGGCTTGGGGGTCGGTGATCTTCACTCATAAGACCTCCGATATCAAGCTCCGCTCGTCCTCAATTCGGCGGCGAGCGAGGGGAGGAAATGAGAAGGATAATGCCTTCTCAGGAGTGGCGTGGCTTCTCAGAAGCCCTCGGGCCTTCTGAGAGGTCCTCTGTTGTGGGGAAGGCTTAGACAACTCCTCGGAAGGCCCGGGGACGTCCTGTCGCCCGAGAAGGCCCGCCCCTTTCTCACTCCCTCCCCCCCCGCGCTGGCCGCCGTCACATGCTTCACGTGCACGTGCAGAATACGGCATGCCACCCGCGTCCGCATGCCCGCGAACGAAAGCCGCCCACGCCGGAGCCTCGACTTCGCTCCGCGGCGCGCCGCGCGAGCAGCTCCAGCCCACGAGGGCAGCACCGAGCCGCGGAGGGCCGTGCCCCGATCTGCGGGCGGCGCGCCCGAACCGAGGGAACGAAAGCAGCCCACGCTGGAGCCTCGGCCTCGCTCCGCGGCGCGCCGCGCGGGCAGCGCTCCAGCCCATGGAGGGCAGCACCGAGCCGCAGAGGGCCTCTGCCCCGCTCTGCGGGCGGCTTCGCCCCAGCCGAGGGCGCCGCGGGGCGAGCACCGCCGCGTGCTTCCCCCCTCGGTGAGCTCCTCCTCCTCCTCCTCCTCCTCCTCCTCCTCCTCCTCCTCCTCCTCCTCCTCCTCCTCCTCCTCCTCCTCCTCCTCCTCCTCCTCCCTCCTCTCCTCCTCCTCCTCCTCCTCCTCCTCCTCCTCCTCCTCCTCCTCCTCCTCCTCCCCCCTCAGTGAGCTCGGAGGTGCTCCCCGGTGGACCTCTTGCTACCCTCGTCAAAATCAACCTCAAAAGTTGCTGGCACATCATTTCGATGTCGGCGCGCCACTGGATGTCGACACGCCGCCCTTCCATGTCGGGGCGAGGGCAGAGATAGTCTGACCGAAGTAGACTCGAAAGTTTGACGTCGACCGGCATTGGAAAGGCGGCGCATGCAAGTACCCCGCACTCGTCGATATTCGGCCCCAGATCTTCCGACAAGCAGTTCAACCACGTCAGACATTTTTGAGGTTAACTTTGACGAGGGTTGTACCCTGACGCGTCCATTGAGGGATTGGCCGTGTTCGGTTCGCGAGGGGGCGTCGCGGCCGCCATGTTTGCGGGTTCAGGTCCGTCGGTTTCGGTCCCGGGCCCTTTTCACTGAGGGGAGGTTCACTAAGGGGAAGTTTGTCCACCGCCGATGAGCTGCCCCGATACGCCCCTGTTGAGACGCAACACGCTAGGCCTCCTGGATGGGGTCGGAGCAGATGGGGTCGGGGGATGCGCGATGCATCGGCGATGCATAGGCGATGCATCGGAGATGCATCGGCGATGCATCGGCGATGCATCGGCGATGCATCGGCGATGCGGCTCGATGTGGGGCCCAGTTTTCTCCACGCCGACGTCGCCGATGCATCGCCGACGCCGCCAGCTCATCGCCGATGCGTCGCCGACGCATCGGCGATGCATCGCCGATGTATCGGCGATGCGGCGAGATCCTCCGACCCCATCTACTCGGACCCCATCTATGAGGCCTCTAAACACGTGCCGTGTTCAAAGCGAGCGCGTTAGCACGCTGCGTGTTGGCTCGGCACGTGTTGGCGCGCGCTGTGGCGAATGTATCGCGGCAGACCTACGTGTGTTGAGCTCCGTGTCATCACGCTACGTGTTGCGTGTTGCGTGTTGCGTAATTATCGGGGCAGCTACGCTCCCCCCCTCCCCAACTGTTGGGCCTCTGGAAGCCCAGGTTGGGGCGCCAGGGCCATCCCCAGACCCCGTCGAGTCGTGACAAAAATCAGCACCGGAGGTTGTCGGCCCGTTTCGGGTCCCTGGTGCCCTCAGTGGACCCTGGGACAGTCGCACAGGGACCCGGGAGGAACAGCCACTCCTGGAGACGGGGTCCAGACCTTTTGGGGGTGCAAGCTGCGAGAAAGTCACGGCGTCGGGGGTCCGGGGCAGAACAGCACCAGGGGTTGAAAACTGGTATTGGCACCAGGGTCGAGAGCTCCAGGGGCCCAAGTCATGAGTTCACATGACGTGGGGACGAGCAGCAGGAGCAGGAGGAGGGGCAGCAGGAAGGGATGGGCGGGAGGAGGAACGGGAGGAGGAGGAGCAGGGGGAGGACGGCGGAGGAGAAACCCCTCCCTCTCCCCTCCCCTCACCCCGCGTTTCTTCTCCCCTCTCGCTGCGCTCCTCCCCTCGCTTTCCCTGCCCCAGACCCCCGACCTCGTGGCTTCTGTCCGCAACGAGGGCCCCCTGAGGCATCAACCCATCAAGCATGCAAATTTGTCTTGTCTGGCTGTCGTGCTGGAGGAGGAAGAAAGCAGTGCGGTATCGACCCACTCCCAGGGACCAGTTGTTCATCCCAGGCCGTTCTTCGACGGTCCCGGGGCCGCTCGTCGTGGTTTGATGTCAAGACTCGAGGGGGTCGCCCCTGCCCCCTCTCCCCACGCCTCCCCCCCCACCCCAGAGCTCAGTTCGATCCCTTCGACTCGATGCGCTCGAGTTCGGAATCCGTTTTGGACGTCGGACTCTCGATGGGGGCTTTACAGTCGAAATCGATGACAGGAATGGTAACCTTCCCAAGGGCACCCTTGCATCCTTGTCTCTTCGGTCCATCCTCAACCACTTTGCATGGCCCGCCCCGCTCGGAAAGCTTCGACTTGGGCGTCCAAGGGGCTTGCATCCTTACCGCGCATCTTTGCTGTCAACTTTGACTGCGTACTAGTCTGCCGATCTCCCCTGCAGGCCGCCGCGGACCGCCGCGGTGGCGCTGGAGCCTCTGCGGTGGAGGACCACACGCAGGCGCGCGCGCGCATTGGGGCCTCCGCCAGACCCCCTCGAGTTGCGACTGGTGTCAATCATGGCGGGTCACTGGTTGCTTGGGTTTTCGATCGTAGACGTTGAGTTGAATTCTTATCTGGCGTGCTCTCATGTTCGCTGCCTGCTGCTTCTTTGGGACATGTAAACCAAGCGAACGTGGCCATCACACGATGCTGCCGACCTCCTCGAGAACGACGTGCGCACTGTAGATGTATTTTCATGTATGGACGGAACGCGATGTGATGCGCGATGCATCGGCCTTTCGGTTGGTTCGAGCGGCCCCCGAACAGACATCGAGGCCACATGTGCCTATACAATCGCGGCTTGATCCCGTTCAATCAGCGCGTGTTTCAAGGCTACTCGGCAATGTCGACGGGAACCTTCATGCCCAAACGAATACGCGCACCGTCATTCTCCGCGGGCCTCAGGCGCAGGGGTGCGGACGCCGCGCCGCAGATCGGCGCGCGCGCTCAAGCGAGGGCGCGGCCCTGCGTCGATCGGCCCGCCGCCTCAGGGCGCGCTCAGCGTCCGCCCCTGGAGCCCCCACCAGGCCAGATCGGTGAAATGAGAGATTTCGTTGTCTTTGGCGGGCCAAGAACGCAAAGTGTTTCATTTCACCGGTCGCGGGTCTGGGTTGCGTCCCTGTCCGGTGCGGATGCGAGCGGTTCCCTGCGGGCTCGCTCTAGGGCGTATCGGGCCTCTCTTGGGGCCTGTCGCGCTCTTCTTCGGGTTTTCCGAGTGGCTCTCCCGAGGCCCCTGTGGAGCTGTAGGGCCATCTGCGTCAATGTGGAAGCTCCTGAAAACGTCTCGGCGACGCGTTGGGGCTCTCTGGATTCTACCAGACAACCAGGGTCGTTTCTCGGCGCATTCAGGCTGACGTGGAATCCCCCTGCAGTCCCCGGCCGCCCAGAGAGCGCCATTGGAACGTTGAGGGTTTCCTTCAGGCGGCGGGCCTTGGTGTCCAAATGTCGTGCGACGCCGTGCTGGGCACCCTTTCGAAGCGCAAGTTCGGTCGATTCGTGCATGTGGCGTCGCGTCGCGCAGATGTCGGCCTCATCGTGGCCAGTGATCATTCGGGCCTGAGAGCCACACATCGAAATCTGCAGGCCGGCCAGCGAAAAATATTTCTTTGGTCCCTAGGAGGTGGTTCTCGGCAGTTTTCGGCCTCTGGGGGCCCTCGCCGGGCCCTAGGGCCGTCAAAGATCAGCCCGGCATGACCAACCGTTCCCTGGGAAGGAGTCGAGATTTCCGTGGGGTCCACTTTGCGAAGTCACGACGTCGGGGGTCTCGGCCAGGGGGGCCACAAGACCATCCGCAGCTGGCCCTAGGCTTGTCCTGGGGCCGCCCAAACTGCCCAAGGCGGCGCCGATGAGGTTTTCACGTCATCTCCATGATGCACCCTAATGCGGCCCTGAGGGGACCCCAGGCAACCCAAGAGCGCCACGAGATGGTCCATGAGGGTTTTAAACCGGATCGAAAGAGCCCCAGGGCCGCCCACGAGAGCCATTCGAATAACCTCTAGACAGTTGTAAGGCGGCCCAAGCGGGGCCTAGAACCCCACAACTATCGAATGTGTGTTACATACGTTATCGGCCACGTGCACAACATTTGACCTCGTAAATTCCCTCAATAGACAGTGGGAGGCTGTGGCTCTCGTCGGCGTCTTCGGTGCTCTTTTTGTTGCTCATCCTAACCACCTCCACTATCTTTATCACCATCACCAGCAACGTATTCATCACCACCACCATCATTATGCTTGTTTATCACCAACAACAGCATCAACACCATCACCATCACCACCATCATCGCGACCACAACCCTCATAATCAATGCTTGGATCAACTTCAACATCATCACCAGCTTCATCATCATCGTCATCGTCATCGTCGTCATCATCATCATCATCATCATCATCATCGTCATTGTCATCGCCACCGTCACCACCATCAACATCGTCGCCATCATCAGCATCATCATCTTCGTCATCGTCACCAGCACCATGACCATGACCACTACCACCATCATCATCATCATCATTGTCGTCGTCGGCGTCATCACTATCATCATCAATCATCATCATCATCATCAGCATCAGCATCATCATCATCATCATCATCATCATCATCATCATCATCATCATCATCATCAATCTCATCATCATCATCATACTCAACAGCCGCTTGTTATCCATCATTCCTTCTCCAGTACATTCGAAAGCGGCCGTAATGATGGGTAACCGTCCCAAGGGTAAGTACCCTTGCACCCTGGGCGCCTTGGTCCATCCCTAATCAGCCCTTCTCGATGGCCAGCACCGCTCGGAAAGCCTCGACATGGGCGTCCAAGGGGCTTGCATCATCATCGCGCACCTTTACTGTCAGTTTTGTCTGTATCCCTCATTCGCTTTCCTCCGCATTCTCATCCCCCCTATTCTTGCAGATCCCTCCTCCCTGTCCTACTCCCTCCATCTCCGTGTTCTCCCTTTCACCCTCCATTGCCGAGAGGCCACGCTAATGTACCAAGGGGGCCCTCGGATCGTCGACTTTAGTCCAGGAGTTGAAAATTGTTTTGCTTGTTTGACACGGACTCGGATCTCCGAGCTCTCGGTTGAGGTACCTACACGGCGAACTTGGGATATGCCATACAGGGTCCATGAGAGGCCCGCGAGGACCCAGTACGCTCTATAGAGCAAGGATAATCATGGCAATCATGGCAAGGCTCCTCTTTTGCGCTGTGCCCCGGCGCCCACGCCTGCCAGAGCTTTCAGCACGCGCGGAGCGCGCGCGATGGTTCCAGTAGCGACCATACGCGGGAACACAGTCATAGGGACGCGCGCGAGGAAATGGCCTACAAACAGCGTGCGCAGTGTACCGCCTGAGCCTTCTTGTGAAGCCGCGCTGCGGAGCTGCGGCGCGGTCGCGCGGAGACGCACCGTGGAGTTAGCGTGGACGGCTGCTCGCTTCAGTAGGCACACGAGTTGCGGGATTCTCCTGCTAGCGGGTGCTCCACGGAAGTTTCATATTTTCTCATGGCTCAATTGAGCGCATCTCTGGGGCACCTCACGAAGATTGGGATCGAGGAAGAATGTGCCACAAGGGGTACTACAGCAAGATATTACACCAGAGAACAACCCCAGTCAGTGGATGGTTTTCGCTGAGGAGATCGACCGGGAACCCGGGAGCCCGGGAACCCGGGACTAACCGAAATCGGCCCGGAACCAATAACCGGGATCCCGGGAACCCCAGAACCGGGAACCCGGGATCCCAGCCTGCCACCAAGATCGGCGGGAAGCTTTCGCCAAATCTTTCCACTTCCGCTAAGACCCCTTCAGTGCAAGCACTGATTTAGGAATCTTTTTTTTTATATATAGCTTCCTCCATTCCAGCGAGATAAGCCATTGTTGAGGATATTTCTATGAAAACTAAACGCCAAGGATGTCTCACAACGTGCTCGGCTTGGTCTCCTCTTGATCATCTCTTACTTCGAGATTATGCTGAGGTCTGCTGGGCTACTTTTATTATCTCTCCCCGAACCCCGAACTTTATTATCCCCTAGTGTTTATTCTCGCGGGCATGAGGTTACTGTGTGTACCCACTGCATTCCTCAGGGTCCACATTCTGCGACCTCGCGCGAACGGCTCTCCGCCTGTACGGCTCCACGCCTCCCCGTGCCACGGCCTCACGCTGCAGCATATAGCGCTGTGGCATCACGCTGTTCCGCACGTGCCGTGCATTCGCGACAGCAGAGCACGAGGCGCTGACAGCTCACAGCGCGCCTCCCCTTGGGGTCGATGACTGCTTTGGAGCGGTGGCCTTGAGACCACACTGGCCCGCATCTTCCTGCTGCTCCTGCTTGGGCTGGTCCTCCGCCCGCTGATGTTCCTTCCTCGTCGTTGCCCCATTTCCACCTCTTCCGCAGCCCTTGTGTCTCAAGCAGATGCAAGGGCATGATGGCTGCCCGACTGTCTGCACATTAACTAAGGTGTAGGGCATTGGGCAGTATGGCTGCATCACCCCCTGCAGCTCCGCAAGACCTGTTCGAGGAGGGCACGGGCTTGCTGCCCGTCATCCTGAGGACCTGTCCCTCGGCTCCGCCGCAGACCGCTGGACGCCGCCCTTGCAGCGCCAGGAGCCTCGGGCTGAGGACGAGCTCGGTGATCAACAAGCTGGCAAGGGTCATGCCCAGCAGCAAGGCCCGGGCTCCACTGCTCGCGCACGTGAGCCAGGAGGCCGAGAGCCTGACCTGCTACCGAGACCCGTCCTCCTCGGCGGCCGGGCACGCCTCCGGCCGCGACCTGGAGATGGTGCTGCGCGTGCCGCTGTCCCTGGCGCTCGTGGCCGCCGTCGGCGACGCCGCCGTCTCCATCGCGCTGCCCTCTGCGGACACGCTGGACAGGCTGCGGGGCAAATTTTCCACCTCCGCTACCGTACGTAGGACGGGAGAGAAGGGAGGGCGAGTTACCTCCTCCTTCTCCTCCTCCTCCCTTTCCTACTCATGGTAGTGGTGCTGGGAAATTGGCCCATCACAGGCTGCGGGGCACCGGCAAGGCAAGGTGCGACGCCTTCAACGCCCTCAAGCACGAGCCGCAGAGGGGCGGTGCAGAGGTGTGGACGCTGGAGTGCCAGTCCCCGGAGGCCGCGCTCCTGCTTCTAGACCGCCTGCAGCTGGCGGGCTGCATCCTCCAGGGCTTGCGGCGGAGGTACAAGCTGCTCGACGTGATCGGCGAGGGCTCCTTTGGGAGGGTCTTCAGGGCCGAAGACATGCGCACCGGATCGCCCGTGGCCATCAAGGTGTTCCTTAGGCGGTCGTCGCAGGACATAATGCATCCCATCCTTGAGGCAAGCATCCTCAGATCATGCTGCCATTCCAACATTCTGGCTTTCCATGGTATTTACCAGGTGAGTGAGACGGAGATCCTGGACTTGCTCGGCATCGATTCGCCCTCCACGTACGCGATGGTATCCGAGTACATCGAAGGCGGGCCAATGCTCGAAAGCCTTGTGCACGGCAAGCCGGCGACGGAGGACCACGCGCGCCACTTGACGAAGCAGCTGCTATCTGCCGTCAGCCTTCTGCAGGAGTGCTCCGTGGTCCACAGGGACATCAAGCCCGAGAACATTCTTCTCACTAGCGCAGGCGACCATCTGAAGCTCGTTGACTTCGGGCTGGCCGCGCTTGAGACCGATTCGGAGGCCATGCGCATTCAGTCGGGATCGCCAGGGTATGTAGCCCCAGAGGTCATCACGGGAGTCCAGACGTGCAAGTCCGATTGCTTCAGCATTGGCGCCATCCTCTTCATCCTGTTGACAGGCAAGTCCCCTTTCCCGGGAAAGGATCTTCGCAAGGTGCTCCTCAAGAACTTGCGCGCCCAGGTGGACATGGGCGAAGAAGAGGCACCCACCACCGCTGGGCGGAGGTGACCTCCCCGGAGGCCGCTCCTCAGGCCGACCCCCACCCTCCAGCAGTGATGACCCGCTCGCGGCGCCCAACACTGTGTGCTGCCGCGCAGGCCATTACCGCTGCAGGGACGGGGTGGTCCTCAGGCCGGCGCCAGGGGCGACTCCCTCAGTCTAACGGTGGCTGTCATCTCTTCCTGGCTCCTGAAGGTGGACATGAACGAGCTCATGCACGTCTCCCAGGGCGCCCGGGATGTCGTCGTAGGCCTCATGCACAGGGACGCCCAGAGCCGCGTGTCCGCCTCGGAGGCCCTGCACTTCCCCTGGTTCGCGCAGCCCTCTCCGACGACCGCCCCGCCGGTCGTCGTGCCCAGCGCCTTCCTGGCCGAGCAGGTCGGCTGCACGCGAGAGCGGCCTTGCGCCGGAGTGACCTCTGGTGCGCAGCCCTCCTTGGGGTGCGGGGGGAGGGGGTTGTGGACAGGCCCGAGCACGCAGGCCAGCACTGCCCCTCCTCCTCTTCCTCGTCCTACTTCTCCTCCTCCTCCTCCTCCTCCTCCTTCGTCTCCACCTCCTCCTCCTCCTCCTCCTCCTCCTCCTCCTCCTCCTCCTCCTCCTCCTCCTCCTCCTCCGTCGCGCGCCAGGGTCGTCCATCCGCGCTCCAGAGGCCACTCTCGCCCCACGTCGCGTGAAAGGTGCCCCTGGCCCAAGAGGTGCCCCCCGGGAGTCCCCAGAAAGGCGGGCACGGCCTCCGGGCCGCCCCCTCGCGAGGCCCGCGGAGGCCCCGCGGGCTCCGAGCAGGAGCGAGCAGCGGGGGGCACCTCGGGCCAGGGGCCCCTGCCCGCAGCGACCCCCGACCACAGGGCCCGCTCCCTGTGTGCAGCACCGCCGAGCAGGGCGCTCCTCCGCTCCCCAGCCGCGGCGCGCACGCCCGAGCCCCGCGCCGCAGGTGGCACGGCTCCGCGCGGCGGCGCAGCGTCACGCCGCCCCCGGAGGTGCTGGCGTGCGCCCACGGCCAGGGCCCGCCCGCCCGTGAGGTCGCCCAGCCGGGGAAGGGACTTGCCCGGGACGTGCTCAGCCCCTCCTCCGCGTGTGGCGAGGATGTGTATGAGCGAAGCCCACGGAGAAGTAGCCCACGAAGAGGCAGGAGGGAGGAAGAGGTAGGAGGCATGAGGGAGGACGCAGGAGGAGGAGGAGGAGGAGGAGGAGGAGGAGGAGGAGGAGGAGGAGGAGGAGGAAGGATGATGATGATGATGATGATGATGATGATGATGATGATGATGATGATGATGATGATGATGATGATGCTGATGATGATGCTGATTATGATGCTGATGATGATGGCGATGGTGATGATGTTGATGCTGAAGATGATGATGCTGCTGCTGTTGATGATGATGCTGATGCTGATGCTGATGCTGATGCTGATTCTGATGCTGCTGATGATGATGACGATGATGCTGATGATGATGGTGATGGTGATGGTGATGGTGATGGTGATGATGATGATGATGATGATGATGATGATGATGATGATGATGAGGAGGAGGAGGAGGAGGAGGAGGAGGAGGATGAAGGAGTGGACACCACAGTGCTGTATTCAAAACGAGAGCCCAATGCAGGAGGGTTGGGGAAAACACCTTGACCCCCATCGTTGGCGTTTGCTAACGGGCCCTGGGCGCTTGCTAGAAGCAGCTTCGATTCCTCCCTTGGGGTGCATGTGCGAAACGGTTTTGCCTGGCGGGGTACTTGTTATGAGGGTAATTTCCCAGAAAATGCGACGTTGCAGAAGAGCAGCATCGCAAAACATCACGACCAGTATCCTGGACCCGCTCTTCCTGCGTCATCTTCGAGCTGGATAGATCTGCGAGGGCCCTGGGGCCCGAAGCCAGGCGAAAACGCCCGCTGCGCAGAAGTACAACGCCGAGATCTCGGGGCTTCTGCTCTCTGCCAAGGCTGGCTGCGAGAGCGCGCCCGTGAGCCGGCGGCTGCGGGCGCGAACCCTCCTCCCGGAGAAGGGCCCCCCTCCTGCCGCGGACTCGTGCGACACGCCCTCCACGGCTGCGACTTCGGCTCCCGGGCCGCCGCGTGGCGTGGACGTGGGGACCAGCTCGTGGCCCATGCAGAGGCAGCAGGCGGATCCGGCAGCAAGTCGTGGGAGCCTCGTCGGCTCTCACAGTTCCGTCCCGAGAGCTCGTTGGCGTCGACCAGCGTCTGGTGATCGATGGGTCGGCGCCGACTCAGCATCGATGAGCGTCGATTCGCAAGATCCAACAAGATGGCACTGCAGGCTCCCACGAGTTGCTGGAAAAGGCGGGGGAAGAGCGGCCTACCGTCAAAGAGCTGTCGCGATTCACAGAGCGGGCATCGGAGGAGTTGCTCACGTTCAAGGAGCGACCGAGCTTCTCGGAGCGGACATCAGATCCGAATTACGACGCCAGCGCCTTGTTCATCAGGAAGGTGCCAGTGTCAGAGACGACGCAGCTGGAGAGACCGGAGAGACCGGTCCTTCGAAGAGGCCTGGCACAGATCAAGGTTCCGAACAGGCTAGCTCCTGGAAGGGTCAGGAGGCCCGTGGGCCTGAACCAGCACAAGCACCTCGTTGCACCCGGCATTGACAACGACGGGCGGACACAGATCAGGCTGCCAAGCGGGCCGAGGCCCAGCAGCCTGCACCAGCACAGGCACCTCCGCATGCCCGTCTTTGAGAATGAGGACGGTCGTGCGCCATAGCGTCATGAGCCGTGGGCCGGCCAATTCGGCAGCAAAGGCACTTCCGTGCATCCTCTGCCCCCGCCCCCCTGCCCATCTCGGCACACGCCTCACTCCTCGTGGCTCCGCAGGGAGGAACACCGAAGACCCCAGTGGTGTGGCCCGCATGGCGTCGCCCCGCCCATGCTGGCACACCACTCACACCTTTCGCGTCCACATTGGGAGCACCACCAGTGGCATGGCCTGCATGGCGTCGCCCCGTCCACGAGGCATGCCGCATGCCTATCCCACGATGCGTGGCCCCGTGGGGAGCTCCACCGAAGGCCTCAGCGGCAGGGCCCGCATGGCGTCGCCCTACCAGTTTCGACACACCTCTCACTCAATAAGTTGTCCCGTTGGGCAGCTTCACCAGAGGCCCCAGCGGCAGGGCCCGCACGGCGCCCCGCACATGTCGGCATACCCTTTACGCGTTTTGTGGCTCTATCTTCCTTTCTCTCTTTCTCTTCACTTGCATTGTGGCGCTCACACTTGCACATGGTTGTATCCTCCGCCCAGTTGTTGCGTCGCCGCCAGGTGGCCCGGTCTGGCACGCTAATCGGGGAGGTTCAAGCTGGGCTTGGGGGGAGCTCCTCGAACAAATAGTAGTAAGTTAATTCTTGAAGCGACCCCCCCCCTCCCCAGAGGATGGCCGTTCGCTCACTCCTACCCGCCCTCCCACTACATAAGTAGCACTGGAGTCTCAGCATAGGCAGGGGTCGACATCGACCATCAGCGGGAGGCAATGCAGACTCCAGCCAGGTGCGCGACGCCCGCAAGGTGCGCGGCGCGTGCCAGGGTACCCCCCATCATCCCTGTCAAAAAAGAAGGCGAAGTCATCGCGGGGCGCCCGCGCATGATCGTTGCTGGAAAGTGTATGTAGTATTGTCTTGTGACAGGGACGATGGGCTTGCGCGCAGCAGGCAATATGCTGGCTTGGTGCACGCGCATAATTCAGATTTTGCCGCAACTTGCACTTTGTGTTGCTTCTTGGTATGGATGTTGGGGGGATGTTGCCATGATTCTCAGTTCGCCCCCGGTCAGGTGGGGGACAAGGTGTATATAATGAGGTGCAGTGATAATCTCATCCCTGGATGGGGGAAGGATGAGTGTTGGAAGGTGGGAAGCAACGCACTTTGTATACCACCTCCGCCCAGAGGGCTGATGGGATTGGCTTGGCGAGAGGCCCAAGGGAGGGATGGAGGGAGGGAGGGAGCAGCCAGAATGGGCGCGGAGCGGCGTGGGGGTGAGCCCGCCCGGGCTGCAGGTGGAGCTCCCTAGGGGGGCGCGATCCACGGGTGGGGCGTGCCGAACTGGGCGGGTTGCGGCTTGGGGGCGCGCCAGCTGGGGCCGCAGGTAGAGCTACAGTCGGCCCAGGGTAGCAGGTCGACCCCGCCGAATCGAGGGTACCCTTGTGTCCCGTGTCTCGCGACCCATGCTGCCTACATTCCTGTGGCAAGGTGGCCCTCGGAGGGGTCTTGTGTCCTCTCGCGCGTCCTGTCCAATCGAGTCCGATTGTACCCATGGGGGCACGACCCGTGTGCGAGGTGTGCCGGAATCGGCAGGGTGCCACCCTGCGGGCCCTCCCACTGGGGCCGTGGGTGGAGCTCTGGGGGCACACGTCCTGTGAGTGGTATGCCGATGCAGTCGCGGTGCTGCCATGCGGACGCGCCCACCTCCACCTGGGGCCTTCGGCGGAGCTCCCCATGGGGGCACGAAGCGTGTGAGGAGGGAGCCGAAATGAGCACGGTTCTGCCATGCGGGCGCGCCCGCTGAGGCCTTCGGTGAGGCTCCCTGTGAGGCCCCGATGCGTGAGAGGGGTGTGTCGACATTTGCAGCGATGTCGCCACGGGGCTGGAGGGGCGTCGTGGGGCCGCCTTGGGGCGTCTTGGCTGCCTCTCGGGCCGTTCGTCGTCGTCGGCGTCCCCCTCCTCCTCCTCCTCCTCCTCCTCCTCCTCCTCCTCCTCCTCTTCCTCCTCCTCCACCTCGTCATCCTCCTCCAGCACCCCGAGGCCAGTCGGAAGAGCGGGCCGGGCGTTTCGCTTGAGAATTCCTTGCCATGACGATGCCTGAAGCATACATTGGCAACAGCTTTACAGACGGAGGGCGGGCCGCTTCCAAAATTTGGCTCTCCCCTTTGCGCTGTGCACATTCTTTCCAACAGCGTGCAATAATCTCGCGGATTGAGGGCGGGTAGTTTCCAACCAATTTGCAAGAGCTTCACGGATTGAGGGCAGGTGGTTTTCAAAATGTGGCTCTAGCGCCGCGCGCAGTAAACAAACATTATAAGAGGGTCACGGAGTGAGGGCGGATGGATAAAACATGTTGCTCTCGCCTCAGCGCCGCGCGCACTTTGCAAATATGCCAGAGTTTCGCATAATCAGGTCGGGTGGTTTTCAAACTGTGGCTCTCGCCTTAGCGCCGCGCACATTCGCCTTAACATTTGCAAGAGTTTCGTTTGATACTCTTTGGAGCGGTTCAGGATTGTCAGGGCGCAAGGGTTACGTTGATCCACGATGTTCAGGTCTAAGGATAGTAGGTGTTCTGGCACGATTCAGGACCGTCAAGACGCAACAGTCAGGTTGATTCGTGGCGTTGAAGTCTCGAGAACCGTGTTTTGGCATGCTCCAGGATCTTCAAACAGTTGTCTCCCAACGGAGCGCTTCCGGCAGTGTAAATGCATCCTTGTAGGGGCCTGTGAAGAGGGAGCTTGGAGGGAGGGCTTATTCCAACATCATTGATGAGTCTTGGGTTTGCAATTGTCCTTCCCCTCCTTCTTCTCCTCCTCCTTGTCGTCCTCCTCCTCCTCCTACTTCCGCCCTCCCAGAGGGCACGATACATTGACCCCATTGACCCGCCATGCCGTGCTGGGTTGGGGTCCTCCCTGGAGGATAGGTTCATACAGTGTGTACCCCAGTTGCGCCTCCGGTGACCGCCTTGGGGCCATCTTGTGCACATTTTGGGCCGTCATGTAGTTTTGTTGGGGAGGCTCGGGGGCCTCATCATATAACCATGTTGGTCCGTCTTGAGGCCATCTTGGGTCGTCCTGGTGCCTATCTTAGGCCATCCGGCCCGTTTTCGAGGCCATCTTGGACCTTCTCGGAGGCCATCTTTGGCCATCTTGGCCATCGATGGGGCCAGCGTAGCACCGAGCCCTTCGCTGTAGGAGAACCAGAGTGATGACGAGAAAACAGAGGATGATGAGGATATCAAGTGTAAGGGTGAGGATGCCATCCTGGGTTGGAGCCCTTCCCCAGGGGCGGGGTGGCGCATGGCATTTACCACAGCCGCGCCTTGGGTTTTTCGGGGCCCTGCTGGGGCGTCTTTCGAGGCCCATGGGCCGTCGTAGGGTCCTCTTGGGGCGTCTTGGGGCTCTCTTGGGCAGTCTTCCCAGTCCATTTTAGACCGCCCTGGTGCCTATCACGGGCACTCTCTGCCGTCTTCGGGGCCATAATAAGGAGAGGAGGAGGAGGAGGAGGAGGAGGAGGAGGAGGAGGAGGAGGAGGAGGAGGAGGAGGAGGAGGAGGAGGAGGAGGAGCAGGAGCAGGAGGAGGAGGAGAAGGAGGAGGAGGAGGAGGTGGAGGTGGAGGTGGAGGTGGAGGTGGAGGAGAAGGAGGATGATGGAGGAGGAGGAGGAGGAGGAGGATGGAGGAGGGAGGAGGAGGAAGAAGGAAGGTTGACCGTCTTGGAGGCCGTCTTCGGCCAGCCTGGTCGTCTTGGATGCCCATCTTGTCGCCGAGACCCGCGCCGCACAGAAAGATAAGGATGAGCAAGAGGAGGAGTAGGAGCAGGAGGAGGATGATGAGGAGGAGGAGGAGGAGGAAGAGGAGGAGGAGGAGGAGGAGGAGGAGGAGGAGGAGGGGGAGGCGGAGGAGGAGGAGGAGGAGGAGGAGGAGGAGGAGGAGGAGAAGGAGAAGGAGGAGGACGAGGAGGAGGGGCAGGAGGGAGCAGAAGGATGAGGACGACGATGGTGATGCCATCCTGGGTTGGAGCCCTCCCATTGGGGGCGGGGGGGGGGCGTACGCCGAGTGCCCTGGGAGCTCTTCCTGGGGCTCTCTTGGCACGTCTTGGGGCCTCACTGGGGTCCTATTGGGGCTCTTCTGGCATTTCTAGGGGTAGCCTTCGGGGTCTCCCGTGCACGTCACGGGCGTGCTGGAGCCCAGGAACGCGCTTATGCCAAAACGTCGATGCCCAATGGTGCGTGATGAGTTTGCCTCTCGGGGCCTCTTACAGGGCCTCGTGGGACTTTCTTGGAGCGTGCCGGGTGGCTCTTGGGCCATTCGTTGTCGTCGGCGTTCGCCCCCCTTGACCCGCCATGCCGTGCTGGGTTGGAGCCCTCCCTAGAGGGTGGGAGGTACGTAGTGTGTAGCCCGGGAGCACCTTCGGGTGCCCTTTTGGGCCGTCTTCGTGCAGTATGAACAGTCGTGTGGTTAGTTGTCCTTGTGTTCTGGCTTCCTCGTCGTCCTCCCCGTGGCCCTCCATCTCCCTACAGAACCTCCAACACCCTCGTGGGATCGGTCATAGACCATTCGCGCGACGCATGCAGCTGCAACATTTGGCAGACATAGGGCCCACGGCATGCAGGAATGCCCGACCCCCCTCCCAGAACGTGCAGGCGGCAGACAGTAAGGGATCATGTGATCGTGGAGCACTCGTAGACGACCAGCCCCTACTGCTCTTCATCCGTCCAGTCCATGCTTTCCCCCGTCGTCGTCGTTGTCGTCGTCGTCGTTGTCGTCGACGTCCTCGTCTCCCCTCCTGTCGCTCCCACCTGTCGATACCTTGTCCAATCTATACACGCTAGGCGTTGCCGCTGGGGGAGCACGAATCTTCTCCCGCGGGAGACGCAACACACATAATGGACGCACAGGGAGAACATGCTCAACTATATTGTAAGCAGAGAGCGGGTAGGGGGGGGCTAAACCGCGATCTGAGTTCCACGCGCTATGCGAATTGGATGCGCTACATAATATTGCGCTTGGCGTGGTCCCTGGGTGCCACATGCCATCGCTATATTTGGCATGTCAATTCAACCGTAGAGGATAGCGCGCAGGCGTGTCGGATATGGGAGTTTGAGGCGTCCAAGCTGGAAGCCTGGCATTCTCTTTGCGGAGTTGTTTCGGTCTGGGATCCGTTGCAGTCGCAAGGTGCGGTTTTACATCGAAGATGTTTACGGCGAGTCACCGCGTCCCCTGCGTTTTTGAAACGTTTGTGTCGTGGCATGTCGCGCGAAAGTGCGGCCCCGCTGGTGGATTGCGTGCCCCCTCAGCTGTTGGAGAAATCACCGAGACAACGCCTGTCAGGGGGCCTCTGGGGCCGTCGTGTGGCTGTAGTCGGGCTCCGCTCTACCCTTTCGTGGGCCTCCTGGGGCCCGCTTGAGCAATGTCGGAGCTCACTGGGCCCGTCTTAGGGCGCTCTTGGGCTGTCTGGCACCTTCGGAGGCCGTCTTGGGGGCCTCTCTGGGCCGTCTTGGGGCCCACTTGAGGCAATTTCGGCTCGTCCTGTGGCTCTCTTCGGCCCCTTGGGACCCTCTGAGGCTGCCTTGGGGTCGTCTTCGGGTCCCCTTGAGGCCTATTTGGGCCGTCCTGGACTGGTCTTGGGCGCCTCTCGGGCCGACTCGGATGCTCATAGAACGGAAACAGCGAGAATCCGAACCACGCTGGAAACCATGAATTAAGATTCAGTGGCTGTTTTTTTGGAAGGGCCAGACATCATTCTAAACTATGACGCGAGAGCCACCCCTGTGGCAAGCGCAGGGCGCAGGGGATCGAAGACGCCTGCGGCGAGCCGTCGCCCCTTCCCTGCCCTGTGAAAGCGCTTGTGCAGTGAAACGCTCGTGGATGGCGTGCTCTCCCAGCCTTTGGGGGAAACCACAAACACCATGAGCATGATCCTCCTCTTCCTCCTCCTCCTCCTCTTCCTCCTCCTCCTCCTCCTCCTCCTCCTCTTCGTCCTCCTCCTCCTCGCCCTCCTCCTCCTCGCCCTCCTCCTTTGGAAAAAAGGGGATCTCTGGGCCCGTTTTAGGGCCGTCTTGGATGCACCTGTTTGTGATATCTTTCTCTTCCGCCTTGGGGCTCCATCTCGGGGCCGTTGTGGGGTGCCCCTGGGCTGGGGCTCTAAGGGCTTTGGCAAGGCCATCTCGGGGCTCTCCCGGCCGGCCTGGGGCCATCCTGGGACCGTCTTCGAGCCGCCCTGGCGTCCTCTTGAGGCCCCGTGGGGCCGTCTTGGGCCAGCCCTGGAGGCGCCCTGGGCCGTCGCGGACACTCTGGAGACCAGGACGGCGAGGATCTGAGACCACTCAAAAGCCTACGGATGAGGAGTGATTGTTGCCTCTGGGGGCCCTCCCGGGGGGGGTCACTTTGGAGCTCTCGTGGGCCGTCTCGGAGGCGTCTCGGGACATCTGGAGGCCATCTTGCGCCGTGTTCGGGTCCTCGTGGCCATCGTGGAGGCGCCTGGAGCCATCTTGGAGGCAAGCAGGAACCGTTGTGAGCTGTCTTGGAGCCCATCTAGGGCCATCTTGGCCATCTGAGATTTGAATGTTCTTGATTTGTTGGTCGTTTCACGGCCATCCGGTTGGCCTGTGGGTCGGGCTGAAGGCACGCCAAGGCTCCCCTGTGGCAAGCGCAGGGAGCGGCGAATCGAAGACGCCTGCTGCGAGTCGTCGCCGCCCCCTGCCCTTTTGGAGACGCCTGTGTGGTGGAGCGTCGGCGGCGTGTTGCCCCGGCCATTGGGGAAATCACCGGGGGGATATTGAGGAGGGGTCGTCTTGGGGCTGAGTTGGGGCCAATGTCTGGCCTTTGAGCCTTCTCAGGAGCCTGGTGGGGTCCTCTGGGGCCCTCTTGGATGCCTCTTGGACCACCGTTGGGGGGTGACCTCTGGGACCTCTTGGGCCGTCTTGGGCGCGCTTAGTACATAACAAGGTGGAGACCGATCGTTTTCGCCTCTCGATGTCCTCATGCCCACTTGCGCGCAGCCGATGCAGCAGACCGTGCACTATACTTGCTTAACAACGCAGAAACTGTATCGTTTGCTGTCGACGCAGCAGAAGAGCGGGGGGAGGATCCCGGCCAGATCGCGCCCCCGTACAGCCAGCCAACGACCCCATCACTCTGGAGTGGGCATCTGTTACCGGCTGGGCTACCTTTAAGTCGGGCCTGTCCCTCTACAGGAGGAATACTCAAACATAGTCAAAAATAGTCTGACGATTTTTTTGTTGTTTCACTATGTTTGCCCATTTGGGGGGTATTGTTTGAGTATTTTTTCGCCCAAAATCCCCCTGTAGGGGGACATGCCCGACCTGAGGAGGCTACCTGGAAGCACCTCTCAATCTGACTCCGACTGGACATGTGTTGGAACGGGTCAAGCCCAGTGCGCATTACGAGCGGTGCAGGCGGGAATGACTCTCGGTCGTGTGAATACCGTCGCTGCGCGATGGCGCGTGCTGCTGCTGGAGTGGAGCTCTGGCAGAGGCGGTGCTGTCGAGCCGTGGGTCACGCGGAGGTGCTGCGCGTCTTCTTTCTGGTGTCGCAGCCTCTGGGAATTAATTCACCACCGACCAAACCACCCCAACCCAACCCGAAGGCCCAACTTTATCCTAGATTTCCAGGGGGGGGGGGGGGGGGGGCGGGCGGGGAACATTGAAAACACACATGGAGCCCGTACCCCCCCCCCCCAACCCGACGTTCGGGTCAAGTTCGGGTCTTCGGGTTGGGCTGGGGTGGTCTGCTAGGCTGTCATTAAGAGAACTCCGTGCATCCTACCAGCCTGGAACATATCCCTATCCCTATGCTGGGCACCTCCTCATCCCGATGCCAATCTTAGGGATTCCCTTATTTTTTGAGGGCGAATCCCTGAGGTTGTCATCGCCTTTTGGCGTGTCAATCTTAGGGATAGGGATACGTTCGAGGCTGGTAAAGAGCTCCGGGCATCTGCCAGCCACCCTGCTAGTTTTGGCCGGGTCCCTGCCTGCCTTTGACGATGCCCAGGCCGCGGACCTCCCTTTCCAGGCGGGCTCGGCCCTCCGCCGCCGCCCCCCGAGGAGGAGGAGGAGGAGGAGGAGGAGGAGGAGGAGGAGGAGGAGGAGGAGGAGGGGCGCCGACCTGGCGGAGTGTCGGAACCTCGTGCGAGGACGGCTGGCGATCGTCGCGTGGGTCGCGAGGGATCGCGGCCTCGGGAGCGCACTTTGGGAGCAAGGTGCGAGGGATCGTCGCCTCGCGGGCGCGAGCCGGGCGCAACTTGCGGCGATCATGGCCTCGGGGGCGCGACCCCGGGACAACAAGGGATCCTGGCCTCGGGGACGCGAGCGCATTGCAGTGTACGAGGGGTGGTGGCCTCATGGCGCGAGCGCGGCGTAGTGTGCGAGGGATCGTGGCTTCGTGGGCGCAGATCTGGTGCGATTTGCGAGAGATTGGGGCCCTGGGAGCGCGAATGCAGAGTCATCTGCGACAGATCGGAGCCCCGGAGGCGCGAACCTGGAATAAGGTCCACGGGATCCTGGCCTCGGGGGCGCGAACCCGATTCAATGTTTCAATTCACCACTGAAGGTGGCCTCGGGAGCGAGAATTACATGTCCTGGGACCCCCGGGCATTCTGAGATCCCTGGGGGGGGTCGGTGGCCATGATGGTTTCCCCCCTCCCCCCCTTTCCTCGCGCGGGCAGTGACAGTTTACAGTAGGAAGCAGAAACTAGAATTCGTCAATTTCGGAGACTTGAAATTTATTGGTGCAGATTGCAGGAAACCTGAGCCGTGCAGCCTTGTAACCCCCAAAGGGGGCCTGCGGATCCAGTTGCACTTGGGCTGGGTTCACGCTCGCCCTCGCAGAGTACTAGATGGCAGAAACTGTTTCAAGTGGCCTTCGGCTCATCCTGCCACCATTGCGCCTGGGTCGCTGACCAGAGCCCTCCGCAAGGCGTGTTTGGGCCGCTCGGAAGGGATCTTCGGGCCTCATCGAGGCTTCGTTGTGGTCTCTTCACGTTCTGTTGGAAGCCTCTTGAGGGCCTCTGGGGGTCTCTGGGGCGACTCTTCGGGGCCTGGTGGCATCTTCGGGGGCCATCTGGGAGTGGAAGGCCCCCCACAGGTCCCTTCGTTTCCCCTCGTGGGCCCCGCTTAGGGCTTTATTGGGGGCCTCTTTGGCCCTTCTGGGGCCGTCTTGTGCCGTGTTGGACGTTCTCGAGACGGAGAAGGCGAGTACGCGAAGTTAGTACAAACGTTTTCGTTTTTTCTCGACCCTCCTGTGAGTTGGGTCCTCGTGTTGAATCCGCAGCACTGCGCGTCTCCTGCGTCCTTCCTCCTGCTCGCCTCCTCGCTCCCCCTCCTCTTCCTCCTCCTCCTCCTCCTCCTCCTCCTCCACCTCCTCCTCCTCCTCCTCCTCCTCCTCCTTGTCGTTGCCATCAGCATCGTCGTTTTCTTAATCATTGTCATCATCGTCGTCATCATCGTCGTCACCGTCACCATCATCTCTATCACCGTTACCACCGTCGTCATCCTCACCAACGTTCCCGCGCGCCCCTCGCACGCTTCGTGGCCCTTTACCAGGAGCTTAACCAACGGCCCCAGTGGTTGCGTCCGCATAGCGATTCAGGCCCCTTCTGGCACACCCCTCACGCGTTTCGTGGTCCCGTAGGGCGTAGGGATCGCCACCGAAGGCCCCATTGGCTGCGTTCGCATGATGGCTCGCGTCCCTTCTGGCACGCCCCTCGCACGTTTCGTGGCCCAATCGGGACCTCCACCGAAGGCTCCAGTGGCCGCGGTGTCGTGGCGCCACCCCGCCCCACTTCGGCGCAGAAGGATTGCTTGTACGTTTCGTGACCCCATCAGGAGCTCCACCGAAGGCTTCAGTGGCAGGGTCCGCGCGGTGCCTTGCCCCCATGTCGGCGCACCCCTCACACGCTTCGTGGCCACATGGGGAGCTCCACCGAAGGCTCCAGTGGCAAGGTCCGCGTGGTGGCCCTCCAAGTTTCGGCGCACCCGTTGTACGATTCGCAGACCCATCGCCCAGCCTTGTTTCGGCACTTACCTAACATGTTTATTACTGCGTCCTTGTGTATTCAGCTGCCCTGCTTGTAGTCGCCTGTGTCTAGCAAGGGTTAGTCCTTCGCCATGCTGATTTAATGGTTTGGACCTGAGACAGACGCCGTGGCCTCCAAGACGGCCAAACAGGCCCCCAAGAGAGCCTCGGGAAGGCCCCACGGGGGCGATCTTAGGGCACGTTGGAATCCGATCTCCGAACCGCGCTCTCTCTCTCTCTCTCTCTCCCTCTCGACCCAAGCACCGAGCGCAAGAGTAGGCAAAGCCCTCAATCCAGGGAGCTCGAAGGGACCCGAGGTTGATTCACTTAGTGCTCAGCCGCACGGTGGCGGATTATTTACACACGCGCACCTTGCCGTGCCAATCTCTCCTGCAGGAGTTCAGCCACTTCTCGAATGTGGGGCCTGGAGCCGCACGCTGGCTTAGCAGGCGACATGCCGAGTTCTTGAATATGGTGTGATGGGCTGGAATGTAACATGTAAATTCTTGACGCTCTGCGCATCCCCACCGGTCACCAGCCCAACTAGAATCGATGCCCCGAGGGGGCTGGCCGCCCCTCCCCCATGCCCAGGCACATGGAGCGGGGCAGGATAGGGAGAGGGGTCGAGCTGCCCCCCTGGCAGGGCGGCTGTCTCGTTCACTCCACCGACCCGCCCTCCCACCACGTCAGTAGCACACAAGCGTCAGCACCCGAGGTGGTCGCCATCGACAACCATCGGTGCCGACGACAGCCAGGTGCGCGTCTCCCGCGAGGTGCGCCGCGCGTGCCAGGGCACCCTCATCATCCCTGTCGAACTGCACTGGGACATGATCGCGGGGCGCCCGCGCGTGGGCCAAGAGTGCGCCGCACCGTGCGCGTGGCAGCTGATTTTGAGCGGGGCGGTGGGCCTCTGCGCACGTGGGGGGCAAGATGTAGGCACCACCCTCCTCCTCCTCCTCCTCCTGCTCCTCCTCGTCCTCCTCTGGGAGGCCTGGCCCCTATCAGGAAGCAGTGTGAAGTGATCGTGGGGCGCCCGAACATGATCTAGAGTTTGCCGCAACGCTCACTCTTTTTGTTGTTGTTGCTGGAAGTCTTTATTACAGGTGTGTCAGCATGGTTCCTGGGCTGCGGCCTGTCGGATGGGGCAGTTTTTGTTTGTCTGTTTTGTATATATACAATCAACGAACAGTGGTCGAGGCCCCACGGGCACGCCTCATGCTATCTCGTTCTTCCCCCACTCCCACGGGGGTGCTTATAATTAAGGAGCAGTGGTCGAGGTCCCAACGGAGCGCCTCATGCCATCTCGGCCTTCCCTCACTCCCACCTGCCCTCCCACCACAAAAGCAGCGCCCGACACCCCGCATCGGCAGAGGGCGCCCTCGGACGCACAGCCAGCCGCCAGGAAGGGAGCCAAGTTGCCGACGCCAGGTGCGCGACGCTCGCGAGGTTCGCCGTGCGTGCCGAGTGCGCCGCGCACACCACGTGCGCCAGGCGACCCTCCTCCTCCTCCTCCTCCTCCTCCTCCTCCTCCTCCTCCTCTTTCTCCTCCCTCTCCTCCTCCTCCTCCTCCTCCTCTCCTCCTCCTCCTCCTCCTCCTCCTCCTCCTCCTCCTCCTCCTCCTCCTCCTCCTCCTCCTCCTCCCTCTCCTCCTCCTCCTCCTCCTCCTCCTCCTCCTCCTCCTCCTCCTCATCCGCCTCCGCCTCGGTCCCAAGCGTGCAGGGCGCGCCTGGTTCTGCAGAGGCGCCTGGCGCCGAGTGCCACGTGCTGCAGCCGCGCGGAGAGGTGCACGACGCGCGCAGACAGTGCGCCAGACGCTGTAAGGTGCGTCAGTGAGCACGCAGCGCACACTGGGCAGCCTGTCGACCCCCACGCCATCCCTGTCAAAAGCAGGTGCGAAGTGGCAGCGCGGTTGTCAGCATGGTTTTTGGTCTGTGCACCCGCAATCAATGTGTGCGTGTGTGTGTTGACATTTGACACGGGTACTGGCCGAGCACGCAACGGACAAATATGATCACCCCCTCGCCATTCCAGTCAAAAGCCAATGCAAAGTGCTCGTGTGGGTCTCGCTCGCGGTCCAGATTTTGCCGCCGCTTTTTTGGTTTCTTAGGCAGTCTGTGTGTAAGGGCCCGAAAACATGTCCAAGACCGGATGTGAGCTGCTTCAGTTCCAGAAATGGTCTCCCGTACGGCCTCCCGTGTGGTCTACCTTTTGGTCTCCCAGGTGGCCTCCCGTATGGTCTCCTGGATGCTCTCCCGCACGGTCTCCCGAAGGGTCTCCCGTAGGGTCGCCTGTCTGGTCTCCCGTTCCCGCATGGTCTTGATCATGGCTTTCCTTCTGGTCTCCCTTGGTCTTCCCTCCGGTCTTCCTTCCGGTCTCTCTCAACGAGGGAAACCGGAGGGGACCGTCGGGGAGCCCGTGAGTCATGGGCTCCCCGACGGTCCCCTTGCCGTGCCCCTCGCGGTGCGGCCCGGGGACCCCCTCACCCCGAACGCGCTCGGGCTCAGGCCCCCCTCCTGTGCAGGGCCGCCCCCTTTCCCCTCTCGCCGAGGGGGTGCGCGGCGCCGCGCGGGGGGGGCCGCCCCCCGCCGCGTGGCCGAGCGCCGGGGGCAGGCGCGGCATGCAGACCTGTGCGGCAGCGGCGGGCCTGCATCGAGGCGGGCGGCTGGCGCCGAGGAGTGGTCTGGCGTCCTGGCCGGCGAGGTTGCGCCCGAGGCACGGGCCCGAGCGAGCAGGCGGGGTGGCGAGGAGGAGGCGGCGCCGCGGCCGCCGCGCGGCGTCCAGGTTTGCGGGGTCGCCCTGCGCCCTGCGCCCCGAATCCCAGCCCGCGGGGCGCTCTGCCTGCGGACAGCTCAAGGCGAGTGCCGGGGCCTTGGGGGCGCAGGCGGCCGGGAGGCGGGCCAGATGCCAGGGTCGGCGGCTCCGCCTGGCGAGGCTCCCCTGGGTGGGTGCCCGCGACGGGCTCCTCGTCTTCGATGCTCGCATGCAGAGTTTCATTTCCTGGGCCGCGGCGGCCTGTCGGGCAGCGGGGTGGAGCCAGGCTGCTGCTGCAATGAGTGCTTCGGCCGCGCCAAGCTCGCGGTGGGCGGCGACAACGCAGGGGGCGGCCACAATTCGCTCCAAGCACTGCAAGGAGGCAGTGGACCCAGAGGCCGGCGAGCCAGCGGGGGGCGGCGGCAGAGGGCCCATCCACGCGCCGACTGCGGGTGGTCGCCGCCACGCATTTGGGCCCGACGGCGCGGGTGGTCGCCGCCGCGCATCTGGGCCCGATGAGGCCGCCGAGAAGGCTGCCGCCAAAGAGGACTGTAGGTCGTGTTCGGGGCCCCTGCTTGCCCGTTGGCATTCAATGAGCTGGGCGCGCGGTGCGTCGACAGGGAGGCGGGCGCCACGTGCCCGCCAGGAGCTATGAGGGCGGCACGGGGCTTCTCATCAGGCTGCCCCATCGGGGCGAGAGGATGGCGCTCCGCCGCAGGTCGGAGGACTGGCGGATTCGCCAGAAAACGGCGACGGAGCGAGCTCCTCTTCTCCACGCCAGGGGCGCCATGCCCCCCGGGGCGGCTCATGTGAGGCGTTCTAGGAGGCGTGCATGGTGGGGGCGGATGGGTTGTCCTTGCCCATCGGTGGCGGCTTGGGCTCCTTGGTCAGAGGGGCTGTCTCCACCGAGCGGCTGGGGCCAGGTGTCCCCGCGCCCATGGGCGGTCCCGTTGATGGGTCGAGCTCGGCGGCTTCCTGTTTGGCCTCGCACGCTTCGGGCTCGCTGTGGGCCGCGCCAGCCAGCGGAGTGGAGGTCGCGCGTGAGTCGGGCGGCCTTAGCGTGAACGGTCATCAGTGTCTGGAGCGTCTCTTTCCGCCGCTGCGGCCCCCCGTGGGCGCCGCCTTCAGGGGCGGCGAGGGCCTGCCGCGTTTGGCGGTCCTGCTCGGTAGCGGCGTGACGACGTCTGGCGCGTACAAGGCGCCCGACCTCTGGCGGGGCTGCGGCGCCGCGCGTGCGTGGGGCGACTCCGGCGACGGCCTCGCCGGGTCAGAGGCGGAGCATGCTGTTCTGGATCTCGAGGTCGCGGCGCGCGGTGAGTATCGGGGGGGGGGGGGCCGGAATTCGACGCCAGGACGTTGCGCTGCAAGAGGTCGGATGGGGCGCAGGCCCAGGGGGAGTGCGCCGCCGTGAGGCCCGGCCGGTCGCAGAGGCGGCGTGGCCTGGCGCCCGCGACAGCTGGTGGCCGACGTAGCCGCGTCTCTCCCGCGCGCTCTCGGAGCGGGAGGCGACGGCGACGGCTGCCGCGATCGCGTTCGAGAAGCTGCAGGCGGGCGAAGTGCGATGGCGTCGTCGGCTGGGCCGCCATCGGGGTCTTCAGCGCCCACTTCGATCTCGCGCGGCGGGGGCGGGGCCCCCCTCGACGGAGTCCGGGGTGGGCGGCTCAGGGCCCTAGGTCGAGGAGGCGCGGTGAGCAGCCCGGGCGGGCGATCTGGGGGCTCGCGCGGCGGGGGCGAGGCTCCCCTCGCTGCGGCCCGGGGCGGGCGGCTCTGGGCCCCAGGGCGAGGCGGCGAGCAGCCCTGGCGGGCGATCCGGGGGCCGGGGCCGGGCCGCCGCGCCAGCGGCGCCCCCGCCTCGCCTGGCCGCTGGCTCGGCAGATGGACGCTTGCAGGTCTGCGGGCCCTGGGTGGTGGCCTTGCAGTCGCTGGGCTGGGGGGCCCGAAGGCCGCGCCCTCTGCGTCTGCGTTGGGATGTGTCATTTTGGCTCACGACCGCAGTGAACACAATAGTAACATGTAGATCATCAACACCTCATCATTGAAGAAGCATGCCCGTCATTCACTCCGCAATACTTTACATCATCATCGCTTCGCACAGATATCTGCACACAACCACAGGATTACTTTCTAGGATGGAATCTGTCCACATACAGAACGCACAAGCTCCTCGCCAACGTCGTCAGATCGAAAAGGGAGTAGCACATGACAACGTTTTGCTGGCGTCTTAGTCCGTTTATTGAGCATCAACATCGGCATGCTAGTGGGCGAGGCGGCGTCGTGGACCAGAAACTCTCGCCCCCACGCCGCAGAGGTATCTGGCCCATCCCAACGTTTTACCTCCCTCACCACATTGCATACATTCGGAACGTACATCGCCTTTCTCCGAGAGGCCCATGTACCAAGCCAAGCACGTGGTTGCCCTGAACTCGAGCTTTACGGTTGTGGAGCTGACGTTTTTGCTCGCGAAGTAGATCTTGGCTGCGAAGGTCTGCAAGATCTGTGGCTCTGATTCCACTCATTGAACAGCCGCGCGCGCAGTGGGAATAGCCGTGGCTGTCTGGACTTTCCTGAACCTCCCAACCTCCCGTGCTGCAAGTGCGGCTCGAATGGCAAGATCTGAGTCGCGTACTGTCTGGCTGATATTTTCAGCGAGCTTCGGAACCGTCCAAGTAGGTGCAGGTAGTGGCCCCCGCAATGGTGTAATTCGACGCCCAGCATTCTTGTCTGTGGTGGCAGGCGCAAATGAGTAGAGGATTTTCATCGTGTGCTCGTGCCGTACGAAAGTCGGCCGACCTTTGAAAGTTGGGACTTGGCGAATGCCGAGTGGCGTCAAAGTCCCCATCCATGATCTCGCCTCTCTCGGCGCCAGTCGACAAAAAGGATAGCCATTCGAGCTGTTGCTGTCGAGGAGTATCTCGCCATGCGCTCTAGAGTGGCTGTTGTCGCATTCTCCGGTGGAGATACAAGAGCAAGCCCCGTGAAAACTGTGGAGTCCATCGCAAGCTCCGCCAATGTGACTGACAGTGGCGCTGTTGGTGTATCGTCTGCGTCCCATTAAGTTGCGTGAAATACTATACGATCGCAGAAACAAAGGGCCTGCGGATATTTCCAAGTAGTCGAGGTTACCGTCTCTGGAATCTTCGGAGGGAACTTCCAGGCAGACAGGTTCTGTGCAAATGTATCCCAAAGATAACATGGAAAAGCCATCTTCGGACTCCATGTCAAGAGGTTGTCTGTCAAGGTGTTCATGACCGTCGGCTGGTGTGAACTGCTCGCAGTGCTCGTCGTAATGGTGGCTACTGACGTCGCTGCTGGTGCTGCTAGTGCTGCTGTAGCTGTTGGTATTGACGTAGGACTCGTGCGAATCGTCATGGCACTCGTGGACGGTGGAACTCGTCGCGGCGGTGGCGCTGCTGACTTGCTGCGGCACCCGCGCATCGGCTCCGTGGGGGGCACTTTCGTTGGTGGAAGTGATGGTGCTGGCGCTGCTAGTAGTGGTGCGTCTTCGTCGTCCATGCCAAGATGCGCCCAGGGATCGTAAGGGTCGTCCTCATCACAATCAAGATGGCCTTCGCCTTCGTCTTCTGCGTCCAGGAAGGCCCGACTGCGATCGCAACGTTCGTCCTGTTTGCCCCGGCCCAATGCGCGAAGGGCGTGGGCTTTTCGCGCCAAGATCGCAGACGCGTTCAGCTGGATGCTGTAGCAGAGCCTCTTGTCCTGAAGATGCTGACGGCGGATTGCCCGAGGAACTGCATGAAGGCGGGCAGCCTGCGCGGCGCCCGCATCAGCCTGTCGGTTGCGCCCCCAAAGCTGTAGGTCTGCATCGTGTGCATCACCTCGCTTTCGGTGAGCCTTGATCCTCTGCAACTCTGAAGGTTTCTCCGCCCGTGGCCTCGACGCCGGTTGCGATGGCTGTCCATCAGTCGCGATGCTGCCTCGGCTGGATCTGCTGGCCTCGAAGAAGAGCAGCGAACTGTCGAGCGCAATCGTCGGAATCTGCGAAGTGCAACGGGCGGCACCAGGCCCGAGCCACGAAATATCCCAGAGCTGCCACCTCGGCACGCGGGGCGCCCTGTGAGACGCTCCGAAGAGCAGTCTCGGCATTGCGTGCACGGCCATGTCCGCAGCAGAGTGCATATCATGACCGGCGGAGCCGTAAGTCAGACGCCTGGCCTGGGCATGCTCCGTCGCCTGCTACGACCGGAAAGCCGCCGTGGCACAACAGCGAGTCCTGTTCACCTCCGCCAACTTCAAAGTCACCGCTGCTTGAATGTCTTACTCAGTGCGGTCTGGAAGAAGTCCAAATTGATGTAGGCGGACTCGTAGTTCCTGGGTCGCGGACTTGCCATGCTGCTCAAGGAGCAGCTTGCGGTATTGCTCCCAGTGGACGCAGTCATACAGGATGCGGTCCATGTCTTCGTCGACGGCTCCACAAAACACGCAGCGTCGATGGTCATCTTTACCGCTGGCGTGGCGTAGCCTGTGACCTGTGATCGTCGCGCCTTGGAGGGGCGCACTCAAGGGGGCTGAGTGCACGCCAACTTTGGGACTGCAGCGTCGGTGGCATTCCATACTAGTGGAGCTTGTGGGTTTGGCTCTTCTGCTGCGTCATCGCCACCTGGTTGAAGATGGCGCTCCGCTCGACGAAGCATGGCGGTAGATGCGTGATAGTTGATGCCACTCGTAGAGCCCTGCATGTCCTTCCTTTTTCCAAGTGCATCACCAGTGCGCCAGATCCAGCGACGCAAATCCACTCGAAGGACATGGTGCCACCATCCACCTGGGTGCCGAGTTAAGTAAACCAATTGACCGCCTGCCCGCTCGAAACAGTCGAACTCTAGCCAGGTCCAGCCCAAATCGTCGACCGTTTCCTTGATGCGAGCAAGGGGTCCAGCGCCGTGCGCCTCAGTATTCCCCATGTCGTGCCCACGTCGTGCTCGCTGGCGCATGAGATCCCAGATCTGGTGAGCGCGAGGAAGAGGACGTGGAGCGTATGGGCTAGTGAGTAGCCTCCGTGCAACTATAGGTGGTTGCTGTGTGGCGATCTGATCTGAGCCCACACTGTGGCCCCCCGTAAGAAGCGCGAGGGCTTTTGCAGGTGATCGGGAAGCCCGCCCTTTGTGCCACAATGGACTTATGATTGCAGTGCGAAGGTTATCTTGACGTCGGCGTGGGGGTCGTCGAAACTCCAGGCCAGGTGCAAGTCGTGGCAGCGATGCAGCAGCCGAGAGCCGCTGCTTCTCCTCTAAGCCCACAGGTGCTGATCCAATGCGTCGTGCAATTCGGCGCGCTGATCCATATCGAAGGCGCCGTTGACACCCTCTCCGCCGACAACGAAGTGCCCTGTGAATCGTACTCCCAAGCCCAAAGTCTGCATCGCCTGTGGTAGTTCCTTTTTCCGCCTTCGCTGTGGTGGCGTAGTCCAAGGTCTTCTTGAAGTTGGTCTCCGTGCCGCTGAACTTGTCGAAGTCGAGCGAAGTCTGAGTAGCCCTGGCAGTACATGGGGCATGATGTGGGCCGTCAGCTCGAAAGTTGCCTTCGTCGATGAAGCCGCTGGCCCTGGCTGGGCCTTCATCTTCGACAGCGCGAGACCAGATAGTCATGAGTGTCGGCGCCTGTTGCAAAGACCAGCCGTCGCCTTGCATATATCCATTGCGTCGCAGTGTGAGAGGCCCGGCCGCTTGAACAACTTTCCATCCCGTGGTAAGCGCGCGCAGAAGGCCTTCTCAGCATGTAGAACCCCTGGGTGACAACCCAACGCGAACGTCAAGTTGTCGCCAATCTCGTATTCAAGTAAGTCTAAGAACTGTTTCCTGTCCGCCGTACGGCCTGGCATCGTATTACCCGCCGGATGAGCATGCTCGATCTCCAGGTCCCACGCCTAGGCAATGGCTTGATAATGATGTCCCTGCCGTGCTCCAGCTGCTCCTTGATGTGGCCACTTCTCGCGCCAGTCAGACATCTGCTGAAAGCGGTCTCCAGGCAAAGCTGTGCAGGGCGTACTCAGGTTGGTGATCGGACGCGTCTGATCCACAGTAGCCACCCGAACTTCATCTGGTTCAACTTCTGCTGCGTGGTCTGCTCCAGGGCCCCATGTTGGAAGACAATTGGTAATGCCGAGGGACATAACACTAGGCCGCGGCAGCCATTGACCCTCACAGCCTCGATAAGAAGCGCGAGCAAATTGTGTATACATCGTGGTAAAGAGCGCAACTCAGCAACTCTCCATCAGCAGCTACTGCACGTGTCCTGCCCATCTTGCGAAAATGTTCCATTCGTCGCTCCCCAGGGATGTCAGTGATGTCGCGCTGGCGCTCCGTGATGCACTGGCCGAAGTGGTCCCGATCGCCCTGCCGCGAGTGCAGCTGCTCCTTGTTGAAGATGGTGCTCCAGAAGCGGTTGGCCTGATCGATCATTCTGGTCCTATGTGTGATGATCGCGTTCCCTTGATGAGCTCTGACAGCGTGGGGAACATGCTACTCACGTTGCTTAATCCATCTGTGCATGTCACGGCAGCCTTCATAGCGTAGTGAGTTACGTAGACGGCGACGCCCTTCCTCAATGCGAGTATGTTCCTTTTTCCTTCACGGTCGCTTCGTGTCGTGCCTCCAGCTGCTGTCGCCAGTCGTCTGCCAGGGTAAGCGACGGTGGAGTGGACGTGAGTGCATGTTGTGGTAGCTGTAGCGCTCGTTGAAGTTGCGGCCGGAGCGTGTCCCTCAGCCGGCTGGAAGCCATAATCTGCTGACGAGAAACACGAGGTGGTTGCCCGCCTGGGGTAGGGAGGTGCTGTCGTTGAATCTGCTTGCCCAGCTCCATCGGCCTGTCGTTGGATCTGCGAAGCTTCTGGGTGGTTGGGCCTGCGCGGTGCATGTCGTACTTGGAGGTGGGTGCTGTGGTGTGCTGGTCCACTAAAGTCGGCATGGCACTCCTCCCACGATAACGGTGGTCGAACTTGACGTCGGAGTGCTAATGTAGAGCTCGCCCGTTTTGCCCACAAGAGCCCAGGCATCGTCAGCACTTTCGTCGATGAGAGCAAGTCCGAAGTCGTCGTAGTACTTGTAAACGCTGGTTTGGCCAAGGCGTACGGCATCTTCAGGTGGTATCTTCTTGATAGCGTCCATGGGGTACGCCGCAGGAAGTCGTAGTCGTCGCCAGGTGTCCTCAAGCTTTCTGGCGTTGATCGCCAGCCCACCTAGATAACGTCGTAGGTGAAACGGATGTATTGCGTCTCGTGCTGGGGTGTTAGCAGTGATGAGGTCTGGTCGACTAGCATGCTGCCCTCCAGAGAACTGATCCCATGTTGGATCCAAACCATAGGTGGGCTCTGATCCATACATCGCTCCAACGTCATGCTAGCGCCCAGTAGCTAGTGGAGCCGCGAGCGTCGAGGATTGTGATATTGTCGTGTTGGAGTCCACGCAGATGAAGATGGGCTGGTCGCCAAGCGCTTCAGCATCTTCGAAAGCGAACTGGAAATTTCGAGCATTCCGAGTTCTGGCCAAAGGCTCTTGACCTGACTCGCTATACATGGATATGATGTGTATCGGGGTAGCCCCTGCCATAACCATCTGGCGATCCCAGCGTGAAGTAGGCTGGAGCTCCTTGGCGGCACCGCACTTGCGGCCTTCCTCGGCTCCAGGAAGAGAAGATTTAGTCAGATTCGCGACGCCGCCCTGGGCATGCCTATGATACTTGCTTCCACGACAACGCTGGGCGCGAACAGCAAGCCCAAGGCAAGGAACATAATGGTGAGCAGCACACACGGTTGAACAAGTCTGCTGTTCTCTCAGATTGAGGCGCGTCCCTTACAGGGCGAGAATGTCCGCGCCAAGACCTGGCAAGCTGCCCGGCAATGAATTCCTACTGATGACGTTGACTGACAGTAGCGTAATCAAAACAGAAGGCGTCTGAGTCAGTGCTGGCGCCTGCTTGCTGCGAGTGCGGCGAGCTGTCGTCATTTGCACTTCTTGAGTAAGAGAATCACTCTTGATATTATTCTCCATCAGCCTGCTCCTCTTGAGTAAGAGAATCACTTGATACTTGCTGCAGTATCTGAAAACACTTCGCAATCCCTTGTCCCTACAACTGCAGCTGCGGAAGAATAGGTTGGTTATGTGACGCCACTGCCGTGCCAATCGCATCCGTGAGGAACTTCTGAAACTCCGAGGAGACTCCGCCCTCCAGTCCCTGTGGCTGTGGTGGTGGCTGTGGTGATGCTGATGCTGGTGCTAGTTGGATAGGCGATGCTGCCCGTCCAGGTTGTGGAAGTTGCGCTGTAAGTGCTGGAAGCCCTGCTGCCGCCGGAGGTGTAGTCGGCCTCTCAGGTTGCAGCTTGTCGTACATCGTGGCCATGTCGACCCAGGTGCAAATGCCGGTCGTAGTCGTACCAGGCTTCGGCTTGACGGGGTTGGTCGCGGCCTGCACGCCGCCCCTGGCGACGTCGGTGGCAGCGGGAGGGCGAGCAGCACGGGCTTGGACAACCGGTGTAGACTTGCTTCATGTGCCTTTCGTTCGCAGGCTCACGAACTTCTGCTTCCCATCCAAATTGCGTCTTTAAAATCATTGGCTAGCTGCTTGCCCTCAATGAGCTTCTGCGGCCGCGAGATCTCATGCAAAGTTGCAGCGGGCGCCGCTCGTCTCTGAAGAGCTCGCCAAGCAGCTGGCGCGTGAGGCTTGGCTTCTCTGAAGAATAGTACCCCATTCTGCCGAGATCCAAGACCTCGGCCGCCCTCGAGCGTGCTGACGAGCTGGGGGGCCTCCTCGATGTCGGTGCCCATTCGTGAATGTAACGAAATCTTCTTCCTTCTCGCGGTCCAAGGCAGCGTTCGAAAGCCCACCTGCCCGAGACTTTTGAAAACTAGCTCCATCTGGTCCTGATTCAGCCCGCAGAAGTTCAGCCCGTCTCGTTGACACTTTGAAGAGAGCTGGAATATCACGCTGACCTGGAATATCTTCATTGAGGACCCGTCCGCTCCAGCATCGGACATCAAAATCAGGTCCGACCTGTGCAATCGGCAATTTCGCTCGAATTACTCTGGCCAGTTCCATGTCCAGGACCACCCACGGGGGCAGCGACTCATACTTGCGGGGGCCCGTCTGCTCACCGCGTTTGTCACGCGCAGCGACAGCTTGACGATGAAATTTGCAAAGGTTCTTGAACAGCTTCTTGGGGGCAAACGCCTCCAAGACTGCAGTATTCGTCCACTCCTCCTGTGAAGATGTGGTAGCTGTGGGCTCGCGCTCTTGCCCACCATGCTGTCGCGCGTGCAACTGCTTGATATGCCTGGTGCCGTCGGGGTCAACCAGTGGTACGTTCATGAGCGTGATCATCGTAGGAAGCCCACGTTGAGCACAAAGTGAGTAAGGCTCCTTCGGGATCTGCGCTGGCACCTGAGCCAACACAAAGCCGAAGGGATCTGCAGGATCGGTCCGCTGCCAGAAGCTGTCGAGCTTAGAAAGCTCCAGCAACTCTGCAACGGTGACCAAGTGAACTGCCTTCATCTGCTCGTAGTCTAGCGGGGGACCTCGAGTGACAGGGATGTCCCAGTCGTCTGGATCGAGCTTGGACAAATGCTGCCACCTCGTCTTCTCCGCTTCCTTTTTCTTTTTTCTTGATTGACTTTTTCTTTGGCTGGCTTAGAAGGAGGTAGGGTTGCCTGACTTCGAGACGAAGGTCATTTCATCGGCTGCTCCTCCAACCAGGCGGTAACTGCTGCATGTATGTCCCCAGCTGGCATCGCTGCCATCTTCGCCATGCGATCCGTTGAGAACTTCCGTAGATGGTCATAGATCTTCTGTGGGGCTTTCTCCCTGGCGAACTCCATGGCGGTGCAGACCCGTGACTGTTTTTTTTCGCTGGTGTCAACTTGGCCAGCGCAGTTCTGATGGTTGCCTTATTCGGTTCACTTCCGTGAAGGATGTGTTGCAAGCGATTCCAATCGCTGTGGCGAAGTGACCAAACATGAGATACTGCCAGCCTCATTGGTCGATTCGGGGGAACCCGAAACACAATATCAAGAATTTTCCCTCATCCAAGAGAGCACGGCACAACGCACTTGTGTCATGTCAGAAAGTATTGGATACACGACGCATGTCTGAATCCGCTGTCATGTTAAAGTTGATGTTGGTTTTCGCATCCGATGCCACGTCTGCGGATGCCACCACGCCCGAGGGCGCCCAATGGAATATGCCCAGACGGTTGATCATGAAGAGGTGCTTCCCACCCTTCATCTCGTGGCTGAAGGCCGCGTCCTCTTTTCGGCGGGTTGCCAGTCTGTCTGGCTCGCCCAGGGCGGCGTTTCCTCCCTGCTGCCGCCGACCGCAGATGTTGGGCTTCAAAGGGGCCTGGCATTCCCCCCCCCCTCCGGGGCCCGCGAGCCCTCGCGCGCTGCCCTGCCCTCCTGTCGGCAGGCGCACGGGCGGCGCTGCGGCGAAGGCCAGGGGCGCGGCCGCGCCCCCCCCGCCACGGGTGAAGGATGCCGTCTGCCGGGGTCTGATCGTGGGAAAGGACATTGACTTCGAGAATCTCACCGTGGCGGGCTCGGCCTGGCTGGGCGCGCAACGGCGCCGGGGGCCTTGAGAGGCGCCAGCGGCGTCGGCGCGCGCGCCGGCCCTGCCCGGCGCCGGGCGATCAGCCAACTTTGGGGCGGAGAGGTGGGGCGAGCCCCCCCGGGCAGCAGGAGTCTCGCAGCAGGCCGCGGCCGAGGCCTCGGCGGGGCATCTTCGACGCGAAGGCCGCCGCCATCCTGGAGAAGATCCCCCCCGCCAGCCCGCAGTCGCCGGGGCCGCCCCCCGCCTGCCGCCGCCGATGTCGGAGACGTGAGCGCGACCGTAAAACCGCAGTCGCAACCGCCGCCGCGCGCCGCGCCGCGGGCATCTTTCGGGGCGGGCGCGAGACCTTCAACAATATTTACACAGTGCGTCTCAATCGAAGGTCCGCGTGCTGCAGCGCGCCCGCGCGCGGGCCTCCCAAGGCCGGCATCCCTCGGGCCAGGCGCCGAGGCAGCGCGGGAGGGAGTGGCCGCGGGCCCGCGCCTGTCCATCGGCCCCCCTGGGCGCTGCAAGGGCCTGCCGAAGAGGCTCCTGGGCAGGGCTGGCGCAGGCGACGCAGGCGGCTTGCAGACAGGTGGGCGCGCGCAGGGGGGGGTGCGCGCGAGCTGGCCATGAGGAATCGGGCTCTCTGTGCCCTCGGACACGATCATGAACTGGGCCGCGAAGGGGGGGGGCGCCGCGGCCGCGGGCGAGGTTGCGCGGCGCATTGGGCGAGGTCGCGCCCGCGAGCGGCCGCCCCTCTTCCCCTCGGCGCGACGCCGTCGCGTCGGCGCCAGGCCTCGCCCAGGAGGCGGACATAGGTGGAAGGGATGGGCGTCGCGTTGGGGCGCGCGGGGCCGCGGGCTGACAGGTCTGAGGGCGGCGGCCACCTCCGGCCAGGGCCCCGCTGCATCTGAGCCCTGTAGACTGTAGCTGCCGGGGGGGGGCAGTAAACAAGGCTCTGGCCGGGTGGCGTCGGAGCACGATCGGGCCATCGTCGCCGACGCGGCCCGCAGGCGGCGGGGGGCTGGGGCCATCGCAGCCTTCAGCAGGAGGAAGGGCCCGCGAGAGGGATGGGGCGGCTGGTGGAGACCCTTGCCTCAGCAGAGCAGATGGGGCAGCGGGTCTCGCGGCGCCCAGGCGCCGGCGACCCGCAGTGGCAGGCAGTGGGGCTCGGCCGCGTGAGGGTGCCCAAACAGGCGCGGCCGCGCCCGTCGTCGCGCGCGCCCCGGGGCCGCGGCCGCCGCGCCGCCCTCCGCGGCGGCCGCGGGCCCAGACAGGCGATGCTGCCACAGCGCAGGCGCCGTCTTGGGGGTGGCGCCCTTGGCTCTTCCCCGCCGCGTCGGGCGTTGAAGGGGCGCCCGCTCGGGCATGCGCGGTTGCGGTCTGCGCCCAGGCCGGGCCGCGGCCCCGGCGCTGCCCCTCGCGCAGGGGCCGCGGACCCAGGGCGGGCGCCGCATTGTCGCGCAGTCGCCGCCCGCCCCCAGGATGGCGCTTCATTTGCCGCGACCGCCCTTCCACCCGGGGCGGGGCCGCATCGGCGGCCTGGCGCAGCAGGACTTGAGTGGCGCGGCTGACCCCCTCGGGTTCGGGGCGCTCGTCGGCTTCTTCGGGGACTTCGGCCGCGCCGGGCGCGCCGGGCGCGCGGCGCCGCTGGGGAGATATCGGCAGCTCGGGCGCCCCTTGTCGACGCAGAAGCGGCTCGGCTCAAGTGTTTGAGGGGGCGCGGGATGGACGGCGCGGGGTCTTCGGCGCCGCCGACAGGTTGGCCTTCCACCGCGTCGGCGACAACGCGGCCACCGCCGCCTTCGGTTCAAGCGGCGACTGCGGCTTCGCGGTCCCAGCGGGGCTATGCAGGGGGGCGCTTGGGCGTCGCGGGGTTGCGGGCGCCGTCGGGGTGCTGATTTCGGCGGCGCCATCCTAACCCCATCTGGAGGGGCCGCGAGACGCGGCGCCCCCCGGGCCTGGGCGCGTAGAGAGGAGACGAGTGGAGAGGGTGTCCGCGAAAGCTTCGTTTCCTGAATGCAATGCCCCGTCAGGAATAGCAGCGAGGGTCCCTCCGACTTGGTGGGGGCTGGAGGCGAGCGAGTGCAGGTTGGTTGTTCCCAGCGACTTCGACGCGGTCGCGTGGGCGGCCGCGGGAACTGGCTTGCGCCGCCCAGTGCGGACCCTGCCAAGTTCGGATCCAGGCCCCGTTCGGGCCCCGCGGCCACGTCATTGCGGGAGCGGCCCAGTTCGGATCCAGGCCCATTTCGGACCCCATCCTATTCTCGCCCGCAGCGCTAAACTCGATGCGTGCATGGGCACGCGCGCAGATCTTTGGCGGGCGCGCGCGCATGTCCGCGCGCGCATCGAACGTGCTTCCTAGCGAGCCCGAGGTTACATTTCAACCGCCTCCCGGGCCTCTAGAAGCTACCTCCTGAAAGCTCCCTTGGGGTGCCCGCAGCTACTGCTGGAGCGCTTCCTTGGGCTTCCTCCACTTGCTCGCGGAATGTTTCCTGGGGCGCTGGAAGTTGCTTCCGAAAGCTCCCGCGGGGGCGGGCGGAGTGGCCAGTCGGCGCTTTCCTGGCGACGGAGGGGGCCGACGGCAGCGCGAGGTGGGAACGAGAACGACGCGAAGACCACGGGGGCGGGGCGCCGGAGACCGCAAGGGGCGCGCAGAAGATCAGCGGGGGACCAGAGGAGAGGACGGGATCACAGAGAACCGCGGGAACACGGGACAGGACCAGAGGAGAGGATGGGTGCACAAGAGACCAGAGGAACGCGATCGACGACCTCCGCGGGGGCGGCGGGGGCAGACCAAACCCGCCGCCTGGCCGGGGGTCCTCTGGGGCGACCCGGATTCCCAGCCAAGCGGCCGACGCCGCAGATCGCCACCCAGCCGTCGCAGCGCCGGGCTGCACATCAAGTGGAAGACCAGCAGGGAAGATGTCGGCGAGTCTGTCCTGACGTTCGCCGGCTCGCAGCAGCCGGCCGCCGCCAGCCTCGACTTCGCTTTCATGGGGGGTGTGGGTCGTACTCGTTGTTGTTGGTATGTACCCGTGTCGATGGAATGGGGTCGGCCCTCTTTACCAGCTCCTTCGCCGCATCGCCAGTGACCGCGGTGACTGCCCTGCATTTCTTCCAGTTGTCCCACTCCTTCGCCATGCTCGCGTCGAACAGTGAGTTCCCTCTCCGACTTGGCGGGGCTCGCGAGTGCCAGCTCCTTGCCCCTGGATTTGCCGGTCAGCCATGCGCGGCTGATCCAGGCGTCGTAGATGTCGTCCGCAGCGTTCTCGGCGAGGGAGGCACCCCCACCCATGGGGCCATTCTGCGAACGCCTTCATGAAGTCCGTTGCGGGCCGTAGGGCTGGAGGTCCTTTTGAGTTTCATGCTCAGGCTGAAGATACACTAGAGAAGTAGGTCGTTGACCGACTCCCGTTTCTCTATTAATACCAGCGACCAGGATATCATTGCTTAGGTCAAAATCCCATCGGGAATCCGATCATCCGCCGTTTCTTGCTCAGGTAGCCGTTCACGAGCTGGCTCCAGTATCCGATCGGCGGTTTCGGCACCAGGGGCTCCAGGAGTGAGGTCCTCGCCAGGCTGTGCCTCCGCAGGTCCCGAAATTCAGTCTGGAGGGACGGGTCCCGTAGGCTCCTGTCGCTGGTCTTCGCCGTCCTGGGCGGCTCGCTGGGCACATGCCTCGCCTCGGCCCCCGAACGAGGGGTAGCAATTGTAGCTGATGATGCCGTCGATGATGCTATCGGTAGCGGATTCTCCTCGGGAATATCTGAAACTCCCTCCACCAATCGTTCGCGTCGTTCGTCGAGGAACCCTCGAGGTCCCCTTGGAAGAACTGTTCCTCGTAAGTCTGCTATCATCCGGTCCCAGGTAATGAGCTCACCCTCCGTCGCAAACCGCAGCTGCTCAGGCCTCGCCAGGACAGCGCCAACGCCATACCGTAGCCAGATCTCGTGAGGACTACCCTGGACAGCCGCAGGCCTCAAGGTAGCGTTGAGACCATCCGCCATCTTGTCTGGGTCGTGAAATCCGTGGCCGATCACGCAGGCGATTCCGAACCAGCGGTGGAACAAAGCTGGCCGGGGCTGATTTGGGTCCGGTTGAAGTAGCTAACCGGGATCGGCTCCCTCGTAGGTGGAGATCTCGCCAGCTTCGCCCTCCTCACACGGTTGTCGTCGTCCATCTTCAGGAGGGCGACTTTGGCAGACTCGCGCCACAGCAGGCTCGATGCCATCGCGGACTAGGGGTCGAGCGCCGGGCGCCGCCTCGTGCACGTTCAGCTTCTCCTGCTCTCCATCCTACAGGATCGATCCAGGGACACGTAGGCCGCGAGTCCCGAGTATCCAGGTCGCAGGAGAGTAGCCGTCGTAGAGCACCGTCTCGTTGCGAACCTGGTTGACGACTCCGCACACCTTCCGCAGGTCCTTCTCCTTCGTGATCTGGGCGTCCTGCACCACTAGGTGGAACACCTCCTTCCAGATGCCTCCCATCCGCTCGATGCGGCCCATCTGCTTATTGGCCTCCAACGCCGCGTCCTCCGTCTCGACACCGTTCTCGAACATGTGGGCCAGGATCTCCTTGGAGAACTCCTTCCCGCGGTCCACGAGGATTCGTTTGTGTATCCTGGGCAGGTACCAGACCACCTGTAACCTCGTCCCGTCGCACATCGTGTTCAGGAACGCGTGGGTGTTGCCCTTGGCGTCTAGCATCACGTGGAAGTTCAACTGGTAGCGTCCCGGCATCCTCACAGCGCGGACGTGCTTCGTCCTGATCATATCGCCGTAGGCTTCGCACCTGAAATTCCACACGGCCTTGATGAGCTCCGTCTTGGCTCCCGACCTCCGCATGCACCTCGCCAGCGTCACGTTGGGGGGGGGACCGAAATTCACGTGCAAGTTGCGTATGTCGCGCCTGACGCTAGGGTCGTAGGTGAGCCACCTGGCGCGCCTCTCCTTCTCCTCCTGCGAGAGAATGGGCTCGAATCCAGCCGCAGCCTCATCTCGAACTCCATCAGGGTCTTCAGGGACCTCCTGGGCCCCGTCCACAGGTGCAAGGTATCCTTCAGGCTGATGCTCGCCCGCTTCTTTCCGCTTCGGTTGCTTGCCACTCCCTCCTTGTCTTAGTCGTCGGTCCTTCGGCCGGGAAACTCTCCTTCATATTGTCGTCGAGGTGCTGGTCTATCTCCAGGTCGATCTTCTGCTCAATGGCGCGCAGCACCGTCCTGCCCAGCTCGTCGGGCCACCTCGCGGCTGCCCTGGTCCGCGTCTCGTTCTCGAGCGGCTCGTGCCAGTGGGAACGGCCGCTCTTCGCGTTGTGCAGCACCTCGTAGATGGCGACCGACGTCGTCAGGAACCTCACGGGCTTGTAATGTGGGTCCCCGGTGCGCTCGTCCTTGCAGCCAAGCTGGCAGCCGTGCGGGGTGCTCTCCATCAGGATGCCGCACTCGACGAGCTTCTTGGTCCTCTTCATCTCGGGCTGGTCGTAGACGCTGGAGCCCGGCGGCTGCTCGATGAGAACGTGCAGTCCACGACCCATTCGATCCACCACGCCCTGGTCGGAAAGCGCCAGCATCGGGCGCGTCGCCACTTGCGCCTTGTAGACCGTCGCGGCTGCCGCGCCTCCCTTGGAGAGGTTGCACCTCGTCCGAGTCGCCCCATGGGCCGCAGGGCATCGTGATTACCGTCATGTAGGGGTCCTCCATGAGCTGTCGCATTGCTAGCTGCCTTCCCGCACGCGTGTTGCAATCCCAGCCGTACTCGATGTCCAGCGGCTGCCCGCAGCTGCACCCGAAGTTGAGGGTCGCAAGCAGCGTGGGGACGCACTGGCCACAGAACCGCTGTTTTAGCAACATCTTCTCATTGGAGAGTCTCCTAGTACGGCTCGCCGTACCCGTGAACATCGTAGGTCTGCATCTCGATGGTCTTCAGATCCTCATGACTCATGCATGGCCTGTACCTTCTTCGCGCGCCTCGAGCTCGTCATTCGCATGGAGGGTTCCTCCTCCCAGTCGACCATCTTGGGATCCTCAAAGACCTCTTCGAGTTCCGCCTGGTCTTCCTGCTCGGTGACTCAGCCCGCCAGCACCTCCGCCGAGTCGATCACGTCCGTATCGACGCTGTACTTGTCCTGCCCGTCCTTCTCCGGGATTGCCTGGATCTCCTCTTCGAACACGCCGGCATCTTCGAAGTCCATCATGTTGACGCCGAGGTGGCCCGCCGCAGTGTCGATCAGCGGGTAGTCGTAGATCCCCAGCGTGGTGAAATCCGCCTCCTTGTTGAGCACGTCGATCTTCATACCAAGCTTCGTCTGGGTCTCCTTGCTGATCAGTAGCGGGGCATCCTGAGCCAGCTCAGCCGAGCCCAGGGTGAAGGGCACTCCTCCGATGCCAGCGGGTAGGTTCAACACCGTGTCCAATTTCGTGCTGCCGCCGACGCCGTGGAACGTGGTGCTCTGAGAGTGGGTATTCGTCCTGAGGTGCCGTTCGTACTGGGCGTGCTCGTACTTCACCCTTCAGGGGCCCCCAGGCAGTAACCCTTGATCGTCTCGTGTCCGGCAATATCGCTAAGACGGATAGCATCCGATGGATCCAGCCCGCTTGAGTTGCAGATATCCTCCGCCTCGTCTGTAACCGCTCGTCCCTCTGCCTCGTCATCTCCGACGTGCTGTCTCTTTCTGCTCTGGTGCGGGCAGCCCTTGGTGCAGTGATCTCGACTTCCACATCGTAGGCACATCCAGGGAACAACAAGTGGCATAAACATAAAATCTCGGAGGTCCGCGCGGATTTCTCGGATCGGCGCCGGACCCCCCTCCATGGCGCGCGGAGCGCGCCAGGGGCGGCGCCGGAGGCTCCGCCGGGGAGACCCAGCGACAATCCGAGAAATCCGCACGGACCTCCGAGTTTTCTGTTTATGCCACTTTTTTGTTCCCCCTTGGCATCGCTCGGACGTGTGCATTTTTCCTTCGGCGAGGACCATCGAGGAGCATCCTTGATCATTTGGCGAAAAAACCACGCACGAAACCGAAAAACACACAGGGAATGGACGTCCGAGCGATGGCGAGCCCCTAACATCGTCTCCTCAGTGGCTCGCGGTGGCGGATGTGGAGGCCGGGGTCTGCGTCCAGCCTCGCCACGTCCCCCGGGTGGCCCTCGCTGGCAGCCCGGCCGGGCCGCGCGCCGCGCCTCGTCCTCGTGCCGAGGCCGCTCGGGGGGCGGTGGGCGCCGTGCTGGGCTGGGGTGGTGGCACCATGGCGACCACAGCAGGGGAACAAAAAGTGGCGACCCGGGGGACGTGGCGAGGCTGGACGCAGACCCCAGCCTCCACATCCGCCACCGCGAGCCACTGAGGAGACGATGTTAGGGGAACAAAAAGTGGCATAAACACAAAAACTCGGAGGTCCTCGCGGATTTCTCGGGTCGGTGCTGGGGCCCCCCCCCGGCGGCGCCTCCAGCGCCGCCCCTGGCGCGCTCCGCGCGCCAGGGAGGGGGGCCCAGCGCCGATCCGAGAAATCCGCGCGGACCTCCGAGTTTCTGTGTCTATGCCACGTTTTGTCTCGTTCCCCTGCACGGGGCAGAGCCCGCGAGCCGACCTCGTGCCGTTCATCCTCTGCCGTGCATCCCTGCGCGCTGCCACGACCTCGTCCTGCTGGTCCACGCCATGCGCCCGGTCCGGCACGGGGGTCGGAGCGTGGCGGTCTCGCTGCAGCAGGCCGCCGCTGCGTCGATGACCCTCACCGCCGTCGTCGCAGTGGGTGAGCTCGCCCTCGTCGCCAGAGTAGGCTCGAGAGTTGGGCGAGGGCTGCTGGAACCGTGGCTGCTAAAACGGCCCTCCCGGAAGGAAAAAGCAGCTTCCCGGAAGGAGGCGCGGCACGCGAAACAGTCAACGGGCTTCTTCCCGGAAGGACGAAGACAACTTCCCAGAGGTCGATTTTTGCAGCCACGGATTTAGCAGCCCTTGCCCGGCTTCCGATAGGCGTTCCCCTGGTACTCGTCGTGCTCCTCGTAGTCGTCCACGTCGTAAGCCGCAGCTCCTGAGCTCGCCCGGTGACTCGGCATCGAGTCCAGACCGAACGTCTGCTTCATCTCCCTCTCGACCTTGGTCAACGAGAGGTCGTCTCCAAATTGATTCATGATGAGCTGCTTGCCTTCTTTGTCCAACCCAGCCTTTCGTAACAAGAACCAGCCAAGCACCTGGTTTGGAAGAGCCACATGAAGTGATCGCACTTTCCGCTCTGATGTCCGAAACCTCGTCAAGTAGTCAATCGCAGTCTCTCTGGGCTTGCGGGCTGCCTTGAAGAAGAAGATCTCGAAACTGCTGGTTGGGATTTCCATGATCTGATCGTACTTGTATGCCCTGTCTAGCGCCTCGAGGATGGTTTGCCTGCCCTTCTCCCTCTCGATCTCTGATATCGGGATGTCCTCGACCACCTCCCACGCTTGACCCAACGGGCCTTGCATTATCTCGAGCCCTACTTCTCTCTCCTGCTCCTGTCCTCGAGCTCTCGCGGCGTAGATCTCCACCTTCTTCCGAAACGTCTTGTAGCCATCGATCGAGCCATCGAACTCTGGGGGGGCTCTGTCGATGCATGTTGTCGAGGTCTGGCCGCCGTCGTCTTGTCGTGCTACTGCGGCTGCTCTTCTACACCTACCAGGCGGTCCCATGGGTTATGCTGAATAATGTCCGTCTGTCCGTGGAGCAGCTACCCCGCTACCAATGTCAATCGGTCGAAACTCTCGAAGTCCTCGATCGTACACGGTTTGAAGTCCAAAACCTGGCTGACTTCTCCTTGACACTCTCTCTCGGAATCGCTCCGCGCCCGAGGGACGGTGATGGTAACTTCATTGGTCCGAAAGATACCCGTACCCGGGGCCAGCCAAGGTGAGATGGGCCGTCCGGGGGACTGGGCGCTTGCTATTGTGCCCGGTCAGCTTGCCCCGCGCGCGCCATTGCAGCATCCGCGCGTCAAGACTCAACGGCGCGCTCGATGGTCGGGTGTCTGATTGCAGCGACAGGCGCTGGTTTTTGTTAGGGACGTCTCGGGGCATCGTGGTGCGTGCGCGGTTCACAGCCGCCCATATGTGGCGGCGCCTGCCCCAATCGATAAAGAGTTGCATTTCCTTGCTATCCTGGCAACCAATGCGTCTGGGCCTGCCCTGAGGAACGACATTGCAATGTCGCGCCCCAAGGGGGCCGCAGCGGCCACGTCGGGGACGGCTCTGGGGGGCATGATATGTGCTCGAGAGCGTTTTGGGCCTGCCGCCACCTCGGCTAGGTACGGAGACCTGCCTGAAACCACCGAGACATACCCGGACCTAGCTGGGGTGAGCTGCGGCACCCTGGCTCGGTACGGGTATGTTTTGGGGGTTCTCATGGGGTAACCGTACCTAGCTGGGGTGATCCGCAGACGGCCGTCCAAGGGGGGCGGCCTCTGGCGACCTCGCCCAGGGCACAGATTCGCGATGTCTCTGCACCGAGCAATTCGCGATAGGGCTTTTGTCGCGCAATGACGTTCGCGCCAGAGTTGCTCGCATGCGCCCCCGAGTGCGCGTTGACTCCTCAACGCCCGGATGTGTGTCTGGGGGCGCGCCTCCGCAGTAGCTGGTCTACATCGACAACAACCAACGCAGGGTCGGGCACTCCGCCGATTCGAACGCACGTGCGATCGGTGCGAACGTGCGCCCCGAGAGGACAGCGGTCTGTAATGCTCGATCGGCGGTCGTTTCTACACTTGTGCAGCTGCCGTCAGCTGCGACGAACCGCCCCCCTGGCCCCTTGCCACCCTGTCTAGGTAAGGGTACGGGTATCTTTCGCGCTCGAGATAATTCTTTTGGTCAGTCGAGAGGCCTCTCGAGCTCAAACGACAATTGCAATTACTTCATGTCTGCTTGTGGACATCATACTACTGCTGCTTGCTACACTGGGGAGGGGCATAAGTTCACGTGTTAGGTAGAAACGCCTTTTTGAAACACCGCCGAAAACGCATTGTATGAAGTGCAATTCACAGAGACCCCTTCCTCTTCTACTCGATGTCGGCAGAGGACACCTACGACGACGACGACGACGACGGCGACCACGTCAGCGGTGGCGACGGCGGATGCGGAGCCAGCGACGGCGCAGGCACAGGGTGGGGGGATCGCTCTCCCCTTTCTCACACTCACCGCTGCCAAACCATCCATCGCGATCGTCATCTTCATCGTCGTCATTGTCATCATGAGGATCATGAGGATTGTGACAATGGTGGTCATGGTGGTCGTGGTGATGGTGATGGTGATGGTGATGGTGACGGTGGTGGTGATGGCGGTGATGGTGGGGTGATGATGGTGATATGGATGATGATGAGGATTATGATGGTGTCGATGTTGATCATGGTAGTGCTGATTATGACGATGGCGTCGATGACGATGATGACGATGATGATGACGGCTATGATTGCGCTAACGACGATGATGACGATGATGACCACGAGGACGATGATGATAGTGGTGATGATGATGATGATGATGATGATGATCATGATGATGCTGACGATGATGATGACGATGATGACGAGTACCCGTTGAATGCCCCGCCCGTCAGTTTTTGCTGGGCATGGTGGTGATGGTGGTGGTGGTAGTGATGGTGGGGATGGTGGCGCTAGTGGTGGTGTTCATGATGGTGGGGATGAGGATGAGGATTATGACGATAAGTTTGATGCTGATGATGATGATCATCATGATTATGATGCTAACCATGATGATGATGATGATGATGATGATGCCGACGGCGATGCCGATGACGACGATGACGAACACCACGATGCTACGGCGATGATGCTGACGATGATAACGACGATGACGATGATGACGATGATGACATCGGCCCGTCTAATGTATCGCCTGCCCGACCCGACACGCCCGTCAGGGCTTTCGCGTGCCAACTCGATTCTGCACCAGACTTTAGTGTCCCGCCCGCCATACCTGATGATTGTGTTGGTGATGGCGGTGATGACGACGAGGGAAAGGATCAGGATGACGGTGGTGGTGACAGTGTTGGTAATGTCGATGATGATGATGACGATGATGATGGTGGTGGTGATGATGATTCTATAGGCGTACGCCACATCCGCCGACCCCTTTGTTCGAAAAGCGTTGTGGTTTCTCCGGGGTCGCACGCAGTGTCGGCAACATTCTCCTGCAATGTTGCGTGCAGCGTGTGGTCGTGAGGAGGAGGAAGAGGAGAAGGAGGAGAAGTAGGAGGCCTCTTGGGGGCCGTTTTGGGGCCGTTTGGGGCCCTCTTGGGGGCCTTCTGGGGCTTCTTACGGGCGTCTTGGGGGCCCCTGGGGGCCCTCTTGGGCCGTCTTGGGGCGGACGGCTCGGGTTGTCGGTTCAAGCTCCCCCTCTTGGGCCCCTCTTGGGGCCGTCTTGGGGCCCTCTTGGGCCGTCTTGGGGGCCTCTTGGGCCGTTTTGGCGCCCTCTTGGGCCGACTTGGACGCCTTTTGGGGGCCTCTTGGGCCGTCTTGGGGCGGTCTTGGGGTGCTCTTGGCCCGTCTTCAACGCCGTAAAGGCCGACAAGTAGTATATGATGAAAATGTACGTTCTCCAATAGGAATCTGATGATTTTCAGCTCTTCGGCCCTTCTGAGGACTGTTCTTGGAGGCCTCTTGGGCCGTCTTGGAGGCCTCTTGGCTCGTCTTGGGGCCATCTTCGGCGTCTTGGAGCGCTCGTTTGGGCCGTCTTGGGGCGGAAGGCTCGGATTGTCGGTTCAAGCTCCCCCTCTTGGGCCCCTCTTGGGGCCGTCTTGGGGCCCGCTTGGGCCGTCTTGGGGGCCTCTTGGGCCGTCTTGGCGCCCTCTTGGGCCGACTTGGGCGCCTTTTGGGGGCCTCTTGGGCCGTCTTGGGGCGGTTTTGGAGTGCCCTTGGCCCGTCTTCAACGCCGTAAAGGGCGACAAGTCGTATATGATGAAATGTACGTTTTCCCACAGAAATCTGATGTGTTCGGCTCTTCGGCCTTTCTGAGGACTGTTCTTGGAGGCCTCTTGGGCCGTCTTGGAGGCCTCTTGGCTCGTCTTGGGGCCATCTTCGGCGTCTTGGAGCGCTCGTTTGGGCCGTCTTGGGGCGGAAGGCTCGGATTGTCGGTTCAAGCTCCCCCTCTTGGGCCCCTCTTGGGGCCGTCTTGGGGCCCTCTTGGGCCGTCTTGGGGGCCTCTTGGGCCGTCTTGGCGCCCTCTTGGGCCGACTTGGGCGCCTCTTGGGGGCCTCTTGGGCCGTCTTGGGGCGGTCTTGGGGTGCTCTTGGCCCGTCTTCAACGCCGTAAAGGCCGACAAGTCGTATATGATGAAATTTTCGTTTTCCCATAGGAATCTGATGTGTTCGGCTCTTCGGCCATTCTGAGGACTGTTCTTGGAGGCCTCTTGGGCCGTCTTGGAGGCCTCTTGGCTCGTCTTGGGGCCATCTTCGGCGTCTTGGAGCGCTTGTTTGGCGTCTCGGCGCCCTCGTGGGCCGTCTGGGAGACGTCTTGGGGCCTTCTTGGCCCGTCTTGAGCCCCATGTGGGCCCAAAAGAGGCCCGTGAGTCGCTCGGCGTGGGCCCGGGGTGGGGGGTCAAATCGCCGGTTCGGGGTCCCATGGGGGGGGACTATGGGGGGGGAACTATCTCACACGCCTAGAGACCCACAAGGGGTCGGCGGATTATGATGGTGATGATGTTGATGCTGATGATGGCAATAATGACGATTATGGTGATGCTGATGATGCTGATGCTGCTGCTGATGATGATGATGATGATGATGATGATGATGATGATGATGATGATGATGATGATCATCGACATCATCATGACTGTTGCATTCTGAAAATTTGGGATCTTGCCAAAACGCCATCCCTGGGACTGCGACCATGCGAATCTGTGAAAGAGCTGCAAACTTCCAAAAGGAGTACGCGCTGCGCCAGGGCGAGAGCCACATTTGGGAAACGAGCCGCTCTCCACCAGCGAAGCTGCTGCAAACTTTCTGAACGAATGTGCGCGGCGCTAATGCGAGAGTCACATGTTGACAACGACCCGCCCTCCGTGGGTCCGTGAGTATGCTTCGAACTTTTCAGACGAATGTGAGCGTAGCTAAGGCGAGCACCACGTTCTGAAAACGGCCCGCCCTCAAACCGTGAACGTGCTGCAACTATTCAACGTAAGTGCGCACGGCTCTCAGGCGAGAACCACACTTTGCAGAGGGCCCTTTCGTAGCATTGCAGCCATTACTCCGCGAGCGCGCCAATCGGGCGCGATTTGGCGCTGACAAAGAGCATTCCTACATATTGTCACGAACGCGGTCCGTTATTGTTGCTTCAGTTCCTGATGCATTTCCAGTTTTTTTTGCTGTTCTCGTTCTCTGGTGATCCCGCCTTCCATCCGTGAAGCTGCTGCAGTCTTCAGGCCTCAGGACCACAGTTGGCGAGGAAGCCTCGGGCG
>CAUYUJ010014236.1:68953-71453 GCA_963575745.1 Prorocentrum cordatum | reverse complement strand
TAGCTGTTGCATTTTTGGTATCGCCTGTCTAGTACATTGTAAAGAGGGGTGGTCTGCGAAACGCCCCCTGCCTACGGACACGTCTGGTCGTGGGCCGGGGGGGAGTCTTACATGAGGACGAGGGGTGGAGAAGGAACAGGCCCCGATTGAGACGTGGCTGCGTAGCTCGCGCGTTGTGCGTGCTTCTGCTGCCACTCTGCATGTTCTTCGGATGTTCGTGTTGGCTCTGTTCCCTGGGCGCGTCCTCGGTCGTGCCCTGGCCGCGCGGTGTCCCTGCAGGGCTGGCGCCCCGCGCTCGGCGCATCCGCGTCCGACGCAGCTTACTCGACGCCAGCGCCTGGGCGATGCAACAAAAAGGGGGTCGTCTGCACCGACCTGGGCTCGTCAGCTGCCCGCGTCAGGTCGCGCGTCTCCAGTGCGGCCTGCTGCGCTGGCGGCCCGCGCAGGTCGTGGCGCGAGGTCGCTGCATCATCTCGCGTACGACCCGCTTCTTCTCGTCGCCCACCAGTCCCTCGGCATCGCCCGGACGTGTGCTTTTTTCTTCTGCGAGGACCATGGAGGTGCATCGAGGATCACCTTGCGAAACAACAAGCGCACGAATCCGAACAACGAACGGGGAAAGGACGTCCGAGCGACGGCGAGGTCCGCGATTAGCTGAAGTTGCAGATGAACTGCTCGGCGGCCCTCCACCTTGGAGGGCCTACGTTATGACCTGTATTCCCCTGCAAGGCTGGGGGTAGGGTTCGGACGTCGCCACCTAGGAGAGCGCAGCGCCGGTCCAAGAGATCCGTGCGGTATGTGAATGCCGACGCTCATGCAGATGGTCTGACCTACCGTGGGAGGGCGAGGACGGTAGAACAGAGTGAGGAGGAGGGGGAGGAGAGGGACGACGAGAGATTTTGAGGAGCGGGGGGTTGTTGGGCGTCCATGCCTCCCTGACCTCGCACATCTTCTTGCTGTCCTCGCACGTTCTAACTCACGAACTGTTTTTGCCGCCTTGTCGCTCTGCGGTAACGGACGGCGTCAGAGCCACCATGACCAACCATGAGGAGGAGGAGGAGGAGGAGGAGGAGGAGGCGGAGGAGGAGGAGGAGGTGTAGGAGGGATGATGATGATGATGATGATGATGATGATGATGATGATGATGATGATGATGATGATGATGATGATGTTGATGTTGATGTTGATGCTGCTGCTGATGCTGATGCTGATGCTGATGATGATGACGATGATGATGATGATGACGATGACGATGATGATGATGATGATGAGGAGGAGGAGGAGGAGGAGGAGTAGGCGGAGGAGGAAGAGGAGGAGGGACCAGGACGAAGAGCAGGAGGAGGAGGTGGAGGATAAGGAGGAGGAGGCAGGAGGAGGAGGAGAAGAAGGAGGAGGAGGAAGAGGTTGGAGGCGGACCATTGTAAACCCAAGAGGCAGCGTCGATGTTGAAATTCACCCTACTTCCAAGCTCCCTCTTCATAGGCCCCCACAACGGTTCAATCCCATTGAGGGAACTGGCTCGTTGGAAGACCACCGTTTGAAGACCCTGAAGCATGCCAAACCACTGTTCTCGGGATTTCAACGCCACGCATCCACCTGACTGCTGCGTCTTGACGATCTAGAATCGAACCGTAAGGCCATTTTGGGCACTTCATTACCGCAAAACAGCATAACTGTTGCACCCGCATAGTCCTAAAGCCTTTCTTAACACAGTTTCTGGTACGTTGATCATGGGAGGCCGTGAATCTCTTCCACATCTTGAAAACGAAAGTGCGCGGCGCCAAGGCGAGATCCACATTTTGAAGTGGAGCCGCCCTCAATCAATGAAGCTCTTGCACATGTTTAAAACGAATGCTCGCGGCGCTAAGGCGAGGGCCACATTTTGAAAAGACACCGCCCTAAATCCGTGAAGCTCTTGCAACTTGTTTACGAATGTACGAGGCGCTGAGGCGAGAGCCACACTTTGAAAAGGCACCACCCTCAAGCTGTGAAATTCTTGCGCAGTTTTAAAACGAATGTGCGCGGCGCTGGGGCGAGAGCCACATTTTGAAAAGGCACCGCCCTCCATCCGTGAACTTCATGCACAGTTTGATAACGAATGTGCGCGGCGCTGGGGCGAGAACCACATTCTGATAACGAACCGCCCTCACCCCGTGAAGATCTGGCATATGTTTACAACGAATGCGCGCGGCGCTAAAGCGAGAGCCACAGTTTGAAAACCACCCGGCCTCCATCTGTGAAACTGTCGCCATATTTGAAGCTTCAAAGTCGTAGGTTGGTGACGAAGTCTCGGCGAAACGCCCAGCACGCCTTGAAAACTGGCCTTGGGGAATGACAGGGTGAACTCATGCAAAGGGAAAGGGAATGGAGGCGGAGGAGGAGGAGAAGGCGGCGGAGGAGGAGGAGGAGAAGGAGGATGGGACAAGGAGGAGGAGGAGGACGAGGAGGAGGAGGACGATGAGGAGGATACGGAGGTGGAGGAGGAGGAGGCGGAGGAGGA